>MVJL01004868.1:0-136878 GCA_002156465.1 Macrocentrus cingulum
AACCGATTAAGCCGGCCGAAAAACCGCGAATTTTAGTGATTTTTTGATATCACCGCGGGAAAAATTAATTAACGGATTAAGCCGGTCGATTATTTAGATTCAGCGTGATAAAATACATCTAAATTCGTCGGTCCTAGTAGTCTACAGCCACGACAACCGATTAAGCAGGCCTAAAACCAAGAATCACTAAGACACCTAGTACAGGTGGGCGTCATGCGATTTAAAACTCTAAAAGACGGAGAAATAATTAAAATAGCTAAAAAAAACGATATGAAACTTTTTTTACACTCCCATACGTCGTTTTCTCAAGTGAGGCCCTATTTTCCGAAGTATTAAAAATTTTATAAGCATGAATATGTGTTCATAATCAATACAGGCAACAGTTTTTTTTATATTCAAACCAATTCCGATAGGGCTTATAACAAATATCCTGACCGATTCGTCGACAAAATCGCGATTTAAATTTCTGCACATTCACATTCAAGTGATACTTGACGTTGAAGCTTATTCGAAAAGTTTCCAAGAAAAAAACCGCCCCGATAAGAATAATTTAAGAGAGATACTTTACCTTTGCCGTGTAGTTGCTGACGATTGGTATCAGCACGTAAATTCTCTGCTGTATGAACGAGCTCATCTATCTGCGGCTTCTTCTGCTCAAGTTCACGTAAAACAGTCTAAAATAGACGACAAAACACGCCAATTAGAGCTTGAATTACCAAGGTTATAACGTTACGTAGTAATTGCACAATTAAATTGTTTCAGGTCAAACAAATATTGGCACTGACATCGTCGGATCAAAATTAAATTAGATTCTGCATTTAAAATCTCACCAAAATCCCGACATATAAATTCACCAGGTAAAAAACTAAAATATCACTCAAATAAAATAATTAACAAGTCAAAAGTCAAATAAAATTCACAACTCGTTTCCCACCCCTGCAAGCATCGTCAACGACAAACACGAGAGTTGGATATGTACCGACAGCGATTTTCACTGTCGGTCTCAGCGATTGTACGTATACCGACATAAACATTATACACCTAATCATCATATCTAGGATAATAACATGAGATAAATTATTTTCACATCAAGTTTAACTCTCTAGCTGTAAACGTGTCTGACAAATCTATTATGCCAGGCTTACCTAACATATTATTCACGCTACTTAAATATTTTACTACACGATATAACGTGGAATTAGTTTGTTTTTTTGGTCGTCTCACCCTCTGTTTATCCAGAAGCTGTAGAATTTCTTCGACATCTCCAACGGACACAGCTTGCTGTCGTAACATCTCGCCTTTCACAGTTAGCCAGTCACGCATCTGCAATAAAAATTGCCAAATGAAATCCCATAGCATTGATACTCTTCTATAAATTTGTCGTAATACCTGATGTGCAGATTTATCAAGATCTACAGTAGGAGTTGATGAAGATGTGGATGACGATGTCAAGGAGTTTGCACCTTGCAGATTATTATTTTCTATCTGCACTGGATTTTCTGATGGATTTAATTCTCTTGAGTGTGCATCGACGCTCTTTGACGACTCTAAATGAAGAAAAAAAAACTATTTAGACTGTATTACCGAGCTACACATTGATTTTCGACCAAATCGTACATGGTTTAATGAAAATTTTTATTTCTGTGTAAAATTTTTTTTTCACCAAATTTTCAATTTGGCTTTTTTGTGATTTTTTTGCTTTTTCGCTGATAACTCGGTAACTAAGCAAGATAACGGAAAATGTTATTCCGGTTAAGTGATTAGGCATTCAATTTCCTAAAAAAAGGTAGAATAAATTTTTTTGATATTCAAATTCGTTTTCGAGATATTGTGAACAATAAGAATTTCCAAAAATCCGGAATACCACAAAAACTGAAAAAGATACCAAAAAATTTATTAGACATTTTTTGTAGATAATTGCACGCCTCATCATTTTACTCCAATGACATTTTTTGTTATCATACATAGTTACCGAGTTATCACCGAAAAACCAAAAAAAATCACGAAAACAGCGGAATTTCCAAAGGGTATCTCTTGGAAAATTTTATGAGATGTTTTGTAGCGAAATGTAAAATATTTTCTTTTTTTTCTTCTATTCAAATAATATTTTTACGAGTTTGGAATCAGTGTACACATGAGTTTGAATGTCGTGTCGAGGTCTTTGAAAGTTACGAGGACAATAAACCCGAGGCAGGATATAACGTTTCATCATCTAAAGGTTCAAGACTCACTGACCTGCATATACGAAGAATACTCGAAATAAATAGACATAATGTATAGCCGCGTGGTATTGTTGTGGAGTTCACTTATACCCTATCTCATCAGTCATAATGCATACTCACCACCAAGCTACTCTCACTGACAAACTGCCCTACAATATCAACTTGCAAAATCGACTCTTTATTCAAGAAAAAACGAATTTTTTAATTAAAAAAATAACCCGATTAATGAAACAAATTAAATTTCAGACGTAAAAAAATTTTCAGGTGCATCCACTCTCTCAGTTGACTTTTTGACCCAAAGGAAAATTATAATACGATGGTTCAGTGCTATGATTTCAAAATGTTTTTCTCAAGTTTCGTGTTTACCTCAAGGCTATTCAACTGTGTGGGTTTTTCTCGTCGCTTGCTTTGAATTAATGAAAGAAACTTTGGAGACAGTTGAAATCTCACTCTGAAAGAATATACACCTTTATGTACATTTTGATTCATATTTGATGGAGTAATTATAATGTCCTCATTTAAAACGCGCGCGCCCTATGCTCAACAATACCGTGTTCTCATTTGAAACAAAGCAAGAGAGAGAAAAAGAGAAATTGATAGAATGTAGGACGAATAATAATCTATGTCATATCTCGTTGTCAAGGTAGTATCATGCATGAGATGATACGTGAAACTAAATATAAAAAATATACACTCTCTCGAGATAAAAAAAAAAAAAGCGACACGCTACTTCATCATCCGTGTGTTCATGCAGCGTTATTTGACACTACAAGCATTTGCGTGAGCGATAACTTACATTGATACATGCTCCATGGCATAATCATGTATTCTGTTTACAACTGATATGCAACACTAACTCGCGAATATTTCAATTAAGTGTGGAATATTTGTTTTTATTTATCAATCGATGAAAACATGAAGGTAAATATATGCTGAGAACATCCGATTACTCTCGCGTGGCGCTTGAAAGCACTAGTTCACACCGAATGACAGCAAAGGGTAATAAAGTAGCAGTAGGAACGAAGCCCGGGACTATCAAGCTAGCATCCGGAAGACCAAATGCACCCCTTGTACTTGTCTAGGATGTACTGCGTCACCCCTCGGCTGTCATTGCTATCGGCAACCCCCGGCCACACGACAAGAGAGGAAATTATGCGCAAGCGCCGTTTCCACGCGCCACTGAGATGCCTTCATCCCCTGCTTACACGCTCTCCCATTGCTGTGCTCCCGCAGTGCGCGGTCAATGTCACCCCTTCGTCTCATATCCAACTCACCACTGACTCACGGCTAACTCAAGTATGTATACTGTCATATCCATGGTAAGAAATACAAACAAAATTTAGAATTTTTTTCCTGCTCAATTTACAATTTAAATCGCCGAAGAAAATTTTTTTCAGACAGAAAAATAGAAGACTATGTAAATATGTTTGGTTCCTTCCGTTTGTGGATATTCAATTTGTTTTAATCTAATTGTTTTCTTTCGTTGTATTTTTTTAAAAGGATTTTGTCGTGATAACTCACCGTTCAAACGAGCAGATGCAGCAGCATCGTTGTCGTTTTCAACTCCACCTCGGTTTTTCACGTACTGCCAGTCCTCCCGCAGTTTCTTTAATTTTTCCTGTCGCAATGGAAATAAGTTTGAAAATGTTTGTTCCTTGAATTTTATTGTTTGTCGTAAATGTTTATATACTCACTTGAAGCTCTATAGACACAGGTTGTTTTGCTGCGTCACACTCTTTTTCAAGATTCGTATAATTCTCCAGCACATCTTTTACTTCCATCTCTCGATCTGCTACGGTAGCCTAAAAATAATTTTTCATCTATTATTCACCCATTGAAGAACTTTTTTTTCGTCTTTGATAATTAATTTTTCAAGTAATTAGATTAATTGTTCTTAAGGTCGTTCAAGAAATATGGGGGAAAAATAGATATGGCACATTTTTTTTTCTTCTTTTTGATGTATATCTATGAAACTATGTGAGTTATGGAAGTTTTACACGGAATCTCTTTTACCAAGCGTTTTCTTACGTACAAAAAAGGTTCTATGTGAAAAGTTCATAAATCTCATAATTCTTGAGATATTCCCGAAAAAAAGTGAAGAAAAAAAATCTACCTCTCTAGTTCTACGTGGCAGTAAATTCCAGTATGGACTAAATTTCTTCCACTTACCATAATATTTTTGACAATTTTATTTCTTTCATTATAAGGTAATTCTTGTGAAATATTGAGCCTCGTTCTTGTCTCCATAACCCAAGTCATAACGCCATCCAAACTGAGAACATATTTTTTCAGAGATGCAATTTTTTTTTCAACATAATCCCGATGATTAGAGAGATCAGCTTGAACTTTATGCATTTCATTAAGTATCTTTTCAACTTCCTCGTTAATTTGCAAATTGTCAGAAGAATTTTCCAAATTCTTCAGTTCAGTTAATTTAAGTTTTAATTCCTCCTCGCGTGCCTGAAAATTATTAAACAATTATTTAAAAAAAAACGTTAAAAAGCCTCTGACATTAAAGATTAATATATTGAAATAATTTTTACCTTAATTAAAGATAGTCTTATTGACAACGAAGTATCGTCCGATGGATTGGCATTGGAAGTAAGCAGTGAATTCACTTGATTGATTATCGTGTACGCCATTTCCAATAATACTTCCTGAGTTTTTCCTTTATTTTCCATTGATCTGATAAATAAAAAATGTATTTTTACTCACAAAATTATAAAATAACTTGCTATATGTAAAAATTCAAGCACTTTTCATAGAGAAAGTCGAGCATTTTACAGCGGCTATATTCATCGAAAGATCTCACGTGCAACTGAAATAACTCCTAGAACGCATCATCTTAGAGTAATAACATACGACGGCTAGCATATTTCGGGAATACCAAGCTCTAACCAACTGCTGATGGCCTAGTTTTTAAGAATTTAAAATGCATTGCCTGAAATAGTTGGATATCTTCTATAATATCGAAATACTGAATCATTTATAGCACACATCAATAAAAGTTTGACAACTCTTAATTGTATAAATCTAACCTTGATGATTTAATGAATATTTTTATTTTTAAAAAATCCTCCGAGAAATAAACCATATTTTTCACAAGTAACGACAAGATAAATGATATTAAAAAAGAAAAAACTTACTTTTCTCGACGTAACTGGAATTCTGCAATTAATTGTTCCCATCGATCTTTCACACGTTCCATATTAGTTTTTATGTCAGGAATATCACCGGCTGATGAGTGGGCGACAATTTCAACATACAATAATTCAATTCCCTTTAACATTTTTTGTATTTTACCAATTTCTTTATCACTATCCGTAAATTTACAGTGTACTCCCGGATTTTGTGATTTTTTTAATGCATCAAATAATTCATCTAAATATTCAGTAAATGCCCAACAATTATGATGAAATTCTTTCCATTTTTCCGAACATTTAGTCCAACGATTATATCGTTCAGTATAATCACAATTAACAGCAAGCCATTCATCTTTTAATTTATCACTCAATCGTTTGACTTGATCTGCCTGTTCTTTATTCAAACTTGACACAGCAGTTTCACAAATATAACCCATCTCTTCAATACTAGGCCTCAAAATATTTAAAGCATTATTTATTTTTCTCAAACAATCCTCCTGACTCTGAAATAATTCATAATCCTTTCCATTGAGAGGTGTAGAATGAAGAGATCTAGATATTGTTGATATTGCTTCTCGTAATTTGTTCGATCTTGTGCCAAATTCTAGAGCACTTGAACTCTCAACATTGTCCAATTCCATTTTCTTATCAGTGACAAATTTATTTTTATTTTTTCCTCCGCTGTATCGTTTGAATTGCGAGCTTATTTCTTGCCACCTTGAATTTATACTGTATTGAAGTGTCTCCGGATACTCGATATTTAATTTTTTCAGTTCTTCACACAAGCTATTCAATTGTTTTATTTCCTTTTGCTTCATCATAAATTCCTCGGTGAATGACTCCAGATGTCCTTCATAATTATTCACTTGTTCCAACTTGGCTGGCACATCTTTAAACCATATTTCCAAATTGCGAATTAACTCACTGTGCTGTTTCAATAATTGCTCGGCTTTTTGTGCCTGTACACGACGTGCATCCACCTCCGTCATAACCTGATGCCACTTGCTACGCAATTTGTCCTGGTACTCGTTTTTAATTTTTTCTCCACGAGTTGGATCCAGTGTATGAACATTCATGACAAGACCGTCGCCCTTGCTGATTAGAGAAGCTGCATCGGGTGCGAGACAACTTACTTCTCCCTTGAGAATCTGGATTTGATTAAAATTAAAAAATATGTAAATATAATTATTTTATACAATAAAAAAACGATTAAATTCTTGGTTTTCACGACCGCTCCACTAGTTGTACAGTTCGAGTATCGTCGAGTATTGTCGAAAGCGTTCGAAATTAGCAAATTTTCTATGCACATGAAAATAAAATATCAGGGAAAGATCTACTAACCTCTAGACGCTTTGTTGGATCTTTTTCATTGGATAGGCTGCCAATTGTCGTCAGCATGATGTCCATTCTTCGCAACATTAATTGAGCACAATGCTCAAATTCCAAGATGTCCTTCTCCAAACTTATTTTCGACTTGTGGAAGCCCCGCGACGCTTTGACCTGATTGATTTTCGATATTCGGGCAGCTTGTTCAACTGTTGCCTTCAACAAATCAGACAAATAATTGAATGAATAAATGAAGACATATTAAGAGTGATAAAATAACTAATTGCAATGAAATATCCAACTGCATAAAATTTTTATAATTGTCCGTGATAATAAATATCAATTAAAGAATAAAATTATGCCCATCTATCCCACAATGTCTACATCAATAATTCGGAAATTTACGGCAATGAGATGTGTAAACCTCGGCAAATTATGGCTGATCAACTCTATATATCGCTCGTTTAAAACCAAAAAGGTGCAAGAAAATTCACGAACTCTTTATTTGCTAATATTTTGATAAAATTAATACGCTTTTTGGCTTTAGACGCGATATAAGTGCGATAATTATACGTATAAGCATGCAAAAAGTTCTAATACTACCTAAAGTATATTTTCTCTAATTTGAAAATAAGTCTAAACCCCTTTAAAACCGAGTGTTTACCGATATTCCCCAATTTATTTATATCTTTTACTAAAGGAGAAAGAAAGTATTGAGCATGGAATCACCACTTGCAGAATTACCTTATTAGCACAATAATCATTATTAGATTCTTCTGTATTTTCTACCTCTTGCGAGCTCATATTTATATTAATTTCTGAGTTGTCAGAAAACACAGTAATATCCTTAGTCTCTTTGTCAGAGGCATAAAAACTGTGGCAATCTTCTCTTGTATCACTCGGAGACAAGGTTTTTATTTGTCGTGTCACAGTAATGCTTTGCAAAGCACCACTAGTAAAATTCTCATGATAAGTATTATTTTTACAAACTTTCAATTGTTTATCAAATATTATTCCATCAATTTCCACGAACATTTCCTCTTTAAACGTCTTTTGCAGGGGTGAATTAAACTCAAGATGTGCCAAAGTAGATTTTGCATTATCTCCAGAATATTCAGCGTCAATTTTCTCATCATCTTCCTCATTAAATCGAGAAGTTGATGGAAAACTTGTGAGCTTCTTTGAGCCTTTACGTTCATCTTGCTCATTAATATTCTTTCGCTTCAAAGGCGAGACAATATCTGGGTTAATATCTGAAGTATACGGTAAATGCACACCAGTTCTATGACCCCGATGTTCCTTCTCATCAGCATCAGTGTCGCCAGATTCTGCTTCAGTTTCTGTATCTTCAAATATCTCAACTCTCTCAACTATAAGCGGCTTTTGTCCAAAGTGAACATTAACATTCGGAATGACTAGACGTTCGCGTGATGGTGCAATAGATTTTACTATTTCCATTTCTTTTATCTCAACGACATAAAGCGGATTGTATTGTATTCTTGACATTGGTATATCTTCAGGCTCAAGAGCAGATAGAGTATTTGTTGAAAGCTGTGAGAAGAGTTTGCTATTTCTTGTGAGGAAAAATTCATCCGTATTTTCCACATAATCAATATTTTTTTCACGCAATAAAAGATTGTTTTCAGATGATGGTATTAATTCTAGATTTTTCACAATATCGAGAATGGAATTGATTTCAATTGAATTATTTTCAGTATTAATATCAAGAGAATTGATTATTTCCTCGCTGCTTGTATTATCACGAAATTCCTTGGATTTCTCACCATCAGAATTGCGTGTGTCACTTGCTATTGTTATGCTATCAGACATCTTGTGAATCCATCCCTGTGAAAACATTGTTCTTAGCTGGTTCATATTTCAATATCGAGGCGGACAGTTAGGCGGAAATCAGTGTTAATAGAATGTGGTGGTGATATAATGCTCGTGTATAAAGTCATGGCATACAGGTCAATGCAATCATGCGCCTCCTGTGTGTGTGCAAAGCCTCCATTTATCCACCACCAAAAACCACCAAAAACCAAGTCTCCAAGTATATCTGACTCATCACAAGCCAGCAGTATAATATTTTGTGTTGAAATGCTTTCGGCCTTTTGCCCTGAACCGAGGTATACAGTATAGTTAATACTCAAAAAGGGGGGAAACTTCAATACAAGTAGCGCAAAATATAAACTAAAACAAATACAGTAACAATGTCATAGCACTTTGCAAGAGGATAAAAAAAAAAACAAACAGTCTGAAATCAGAGATGCCCATGAGCCATTTAAAAAACGTTAATTGTAGAAAGCAAGCGGAAAAATGTCAAGCAAAATCCTTTACATAATATTCCGGCATTTCCACATACTCATAAAGAAAAAAAAAATTATATCCGTTTGATTTTTGGTTTTTCTTCTATTTTATTTTCCACTTACTTGCACTCGTTTTATCAGTCTGTCCCACCTGTCGCAGACGGCAGATACCTTCGGATAGAAAGCATAGCGTTGCAGTTGAAGAATTTTTGGCTTTGCTTCATCAATTTCCGATTGTATAATCTTTAAAAAAATTCATTAATTGAATAAAACTTGAATAAAATTAAAAAATTTGAATAAAAAAAAAAATTTTATACAAACCTTGCATTTATCAAGATGAACAGTTGTAAATTTATCAATTGGTACAGCATTAATTTCATTAAGTTTTTCCTCCACTTGCATCAACCATGCATTTATTTCCTCAACATTTGGCTCGCTCTGCAAGATGACAGTCAAATAATAAATGCATAAAACAATCTCTTGAATTACACATAGCAGTAATTTATTAATTCATAAAATAAGCTTTGCATAAGGGCTGTGCAAAATTCAGAAAAATACTAATAACTATTAGTAAGACGACGTTTGCATTGAAAAATCATGCGATTTGCACTGAGTAAAAATTTGATTGAGATAAAATCAAAATTTACCTCGTGATTCGATGATCTGCGCAATCGACGTTCCGTATTTGCCAGACGAACCACGACATCCGAGAGCTTTTCTTTCAATTGTTGAACATAGACTGGGTCACAAATTTGCGCAAATTCATCCTGATACTTCAAAAGTTTGTCCATAACAAGATTAAGTCTGGGAATAACTTCAGTCAATGTTTCCTGCAGAAAAAAAATTTTTTCAAGTATAGAATTAGCATGTGCAACTCCGCTTCACTGGGTGAGCTAGTTATTTATTAAATTTTTTTGTGGCTGACAGTTGAAAATGACGCTAGAAAGTTACTGATTTGTTTGGGTGTTTCATATAGACCCTAAAATAATTTTGATAATAATATCTTCGCGAAGCAAAACATTTAGCATAATATTTCATGATTATTTTTCATAAATTTAAGGTTTGGAGGTGTGCGATGGTTTTTAGAACGACGTCAGGGGGCTGCAAATGATTTTAGAGGCTCATCAGACTCTAATGCAACTATGAAAAAATTTTCATTGCTAAGTAAAACATTTAACACTGTATTTCATAATTATTTCTCATAATTTGGGGGTTTAGGGGGTGTGTAATGGCCAGGGGGTTGCAAATTATTTTGGAAGCTCTTCAGACTCTAGTTCAACTATGAAAAAATCGTATGGTGGATCAAGATTGATCAATATCTCCAGCTGAGCAGTGCCTTAGAACGTCGAAATCCAGTGAAAATGAGTATTTTTTCGAGTTATGTCAGCTGGATCAGTCAATAATCTAATGATTTTATGTTTTTCAGTTAAATTTGTGTTAACAATAAATTTCGTGATGATTTGATGGAGAAAAAAAAAATTTTTTTTTTTGTGAAATTTTCAAAGGGGTATCCCTTGGAAATCTCGTCGTTTTCGTGATTTTTTTGGTTTTCCGCCGATAACTCTGTAAATACGCGTTGTATCGAAAAATTTTATTGCAGTTAAGTGATCGAGCATCATATAAGCTACAAAAAACGTTAAGTAAATTTTTTTGTACCTCCCATAATTTTCGAGATATTACCGTTTTTTGAAAATTTTGATTTTTCAAAATATCTCGAAAACAACGAAAAATATCGAAAAATATTACTCTACATTTTTTGTAGGAAATAAAACCCCCAATCATTTAACTCTTATAAAATTTTTCGATATCTCGCTTAGTTTCAGAGTTATCAGCAAAAATCACAAAAATCGTGAAATTCAAAGGGAGTACCTCTGAAAATTTGACGAAAAAAAAAAAATTTTTTTTTTTTCTGTCAACCGTCTTAAAAATTATTTCTAACAGTAATTCAATCAAAAAATAGAAAATTTGACGTTTTATCTGCTTGAAAGGCACGTCAAATAGTTAAAATCCCCATAAAAATTACCCTTTCTTCGAGTTCTTCGAGAAAGAAGCTTCATAAATTAATTCACCCAGCGAAGCGGGTGTGTACATGCTAGTAACTTATAAAAAGGCGTAAAAATTATAATTATAAATTCTTAATTTATACTCACATTGACATATATGGCGTTTACCGGCTGATCAACTAGATTTCTCTGAGTGTCCAATTCTTTATTAATGCTCTCGATTGACATGTTCAAGTATGTCATGTGCTTGTGCATCTCCCTTGTTAGCTCCAACGCCGATTCCAAAATAGATTTCGACTCTGTAATTTGCAGTCCAAGCTTGTTATAGAGATCCTTGAGTACATCAATGCGATTGGAAAATTCCTCAGGATCCGGCACATTATTTTCCGCGACCTGCATTCTACCCGTAAGAATTAGGCTCTCAATTTCACCTTTAATTTCACTCAGAGTCTGATAAAATCTGAGACAATGCTTCAATTGACTCTCAACAGTTTCCGGATCCTCAGATGCTAATTCAAGCAAACACGTAGCTTCCTCTATTCCACTAAGTTCCCGCAGTGCACGAGACATTCTCGGTTCTATATTAAAAGCACAACAAAATCGATGGAATTTCCTTTGGACTTCCGAGAACTTCTGTTCAATTAGAGTCATTTGTTCCTCGAGACGACTGGCAGCCTCGTGTTTCTCTGAGCTCTTGTAACTATCAATTTGGGATTTCATTTCTTCCAAAGTGCTCTGTTGTTTCTGCACTTCACCCATTAGCTTCTGATAGTCCTGAGGCAAATCATTAGCCGTTAAATTGCTGTCAAGACGTGCCGTAAGCACGGAATCAATTTGAGTTAAAGAATATTGAAGATTAACAATCTGTGCCTCTAATTGTTGTGCCTGTTTAACTGAACCCTCGAGAAATTGAGCCCTCTCACCCGCCTGCTTATGTAAATTAGTCCATCGATTTTCCAACGCCTCTACATCCGATTGAATCAATTGCGTCATAATATTATTATCCAACAATTGTTTGCCTATCTCCTGAATCTTTTCAAAACGTGATTCCGGATGATTTCGAATAAAATTCTCCAAGTCATCCAACTTCTCAGATATTTCCTCCGCATCGGCCGCTGTTTCTATTGATTTACGTAGACTCTTTTCTAACTTATCCAATCGATCGTTCTCCTGAGCCACCAACGCACGAAATTCACCGTACTCGTGACTGGCATTTTGAAGCTGCCTGTAGCGCTCATAGATACGATCAGTGACGTCAGTCCAACGAGCATTTAAAAAGGTAAATTGTCTGCCGAGTTCCTGCACCGATGATCCCTCTGAGCTCAATAATTTATCGTTACCCATTTCATTTAAATTTCTAAATTCTTCAACTCGCTTATCCACCTTGTCTTTTAAAGTTTGATAGTGTCCACGTATTTGAAAGAGTTCGACCGATGAATTGATGTCGGTATTGGCCGGAATTTCCTGTTCCAATGACGATAGCCATTCGGTGAAATTGTCAATACCATTGACAATTTGATCATTTTTCTCAAGAGCAGCTTCAAGCTTTTCACGTTCGCTATTAACTCGATCAACAATAGCATTCCATTTTTCCGAAATTGTCTCTAAACGACTGTTTAATACACTTGATAATTTAGGCTCCGAGTGTTCAAGCAATTGATTAGTTTCTGTTTGAAGTTTTTCAATTCGTGGATTAGCTCCAATTATTTCTTTTGAGAATGAACGAATTTTCTCAAGTTTAAATTGCGTTGTCTCAACATCCTGCATTAGTTTAGCATCGGAAATAACGGAAAAATCTTGAAATGACTTATCCAACCACTCATCGAGATTGCCAACCTCGCAATTGAATTTTTTCAAGCATTCAATGTCTTTTAATAATTTCTCCTGTCGCTCCTCTAAAATAATTGGAATATCCGACCATTTTGTGTTTAAATCTTGAAGGTCATTGCGGAGACACTGCTTTTCAGTATCATTATCGTTCTTTGTAATTAAATCCTGCCCAGTTGTATTCACATAATTGAGCTTGTCCTCGTGATCCTTTACCGACGTCTGGAGCTGTTGAAATGTTTTCAATTGCTTCAACATTGTCGTCTCATCCGACAGAACAGCGTGTTCCGACGCTAAAACACTCTCAACTTTATTTATAAATGATAAAAGAAATTTAACAGTGTCTAGATATTTTTTTGGTGGTGATTTTTCCAATGCATTGTTCAATTCTGCAAGACGATCGGCTAATCGTCTCTGTAAGGATTCCCAATTATTTATAAATTGTTTTGTTTCATGTTTAATATTGTCAATATTATTGTCAGCAACACCTGCCGGTTTTTCCCCCAAAAATTCGGCCTTTAATGCCAAATTTTTAATACGATCTTCGTGTGACTTCATTGATTTCATTTTTACACCGAAAATTTCAATCTGATTACTCTCGGCATTTATATCAAACCATTTGGAATAGCCATCAAACATCATCTGTAAACTTGCCAACTCAGATCGAAATTGTTTTAGGTCTATAAGAAAGTCAATTCGCTTTTTAAATTCTTGCAATCGATTATTCATTGCCTGCCAACAATTTTCTATATCATTGATACTCGTTTGTTCCGATTCTGATGATTCCCCGGCGTCTTTTAATTCATTAACAAGCCGCTTTCCCAGTTCAAGTACCCTTTCATAGACTCCTTTGTGTGCCTCGACATCAGCCAAACTTTCCTCGTAAACAATTGTCTTCTCATTGACATTTAAATCATCAAACACGCCTTCAGATCGACTTATCTCTAAATCAACGTAATCCAACCATTTGTATAAATTGTGCAGAGCCAATTCAAATTCTTGTCGAGTTACACTCGTGATTTTTCGTTTTTTCAAATCACTCTCATCCAAATTTGACTCGGTTTTATACACAATACTCGTGACAGTTTCGGCCATCCAATCATTTCGTGAAATATTCGTCATTTCAATGTCCTCCGGCATATTTAAATCCAGACCAGAGTTTGAAATGCGCTGACTCTGCATTTCCATAATTTGTCCCACTGCCTCCCACTGGTCTTGAAGGTTTTCAATTTTTTCCAGCAAGTCGGCACACTGCGTTGACACTGGATCAGAAGTAAAATTCTGCACTGACGTCTGCAGATCAATTAATTTTTTCTGATTTCTTTCCATCTCAATCTTTAAAATTCTCAATCGTTTTACTCGCTCGAGAATTTCACCTATCTCCGACACTGGCACAGCTTCCATTTGCTTCACAGTAATCTCCGTCTCATTCAGCCAAGTCAATAACTTTTTATAATTATCAATAAATTCTTGCCAAGTGGCTGTAAACGATGTCAGTCGTTCACGCGACTCGTCTTTCCACTTGCAAATGTGCGACCAACGTTCATCCAATGCCGACAACTGATCCTCCATTTGTGCATAGACTGTCTCGGAATTATCCTCATCCACAACGACAATAATATTCTTCAGGCTATCAACAGTATTCTGCTGATTTTGAATATCTTTATCGAGTTGATTCAATTGCTCCAATTGTTCGTTTAGCGTCGAGTGATTGAGTTGGTGCGTCGCCATGTGCGAAATTTTATCTTCAGTCTCTGTAAGCCACTGTCGTAACTGATCTAATTGAGATTGCTGCATGTCCATCAGCGCCTGCAAGTAAATTTCGATTTATATCATAGTATTCAGTAAAACGCTCAGCATCACTCGGCATTTATTATATATTACCTCATGAATACGCGATTGTCGTTCCATAGCACGCATACGCAAGCCCTCCCAACGTGAATTCAACAGGGACATTTGAATGCGTACTTCATGCTCTTCATCTTTTTGCAATCCACCGTCAGCCAATAGCCGAGCTCCTTCCTCTAAAACAGCACCAACTCCATCCTGGTGGCCCGATAACTCCATCAAAAAACTCTCGTGTTCGTGAAATTGTTGTTTTAAAGTCTCCAGCGTAGATGCAGCCTCCGGTGCGTGATTGAGTTTGTCTTCTGCCTCTAGAAGCCATGTCAGGACTTCTTCGAGAGCTACTTGATACCCACCAAGTTCTACCGACACATTTGTCGCTAAACTCATGGGACGCGACAGCGGCATGCCAAGATTCGCCAGCGAAAGTCCACTTGGTTGCTGAAAAGCAGTTAAAATTAATATTCGTAATGTGTTTTTGTTTTTATTTTTTTTTGTAAATTTATTACCTCGCTGCTTGGAGTTGTTGCTTGGCTAGAGTCGCTTGCCACAGAAATATCGATTTCGCTAATATCATCGCCCGAGTGTGGCAGTGATTGAAATAAACACATGACGTACATCATTATCGATTTTTTATCCGGCACCGCGGTGTTTACATCTAATGGAGACAGAGATAATTAATTAATTAATTAATTAATTATGCTCGTTTAACCATAAAATTTTCTAGTATACAGACCTTCTGGATCTAATAATCGCTCGATATTCAGGTGATCGTGTGCCAGACGAAAAGCATGATCCAATCGTGCGTTTGGATGCTTGAGAACAATGCGGGAAAAATCGAAAAGTTGAGGTTTCCATCGATGAAGCAAGGCATTAAATGCCAAACCATCAGACCAGGATGTCGTAAAATTTTTAATATCTACTCCAGGGTAATTCTGTAAGATGAGAGACAAATACGATGACGATGTGGAAACATTAAACGTGATAGTAACGATGCTCTCACCTGCGAGTTTAAACGACACCACGCTAAGAGTGTCTTTTCTAAATTCGTTTGACGCAACTCAGTCATCAGATCTTTCAGGTGATAGTGAACCTAAAAAAAAATTCCATTGTTTTTATTAGTCTTTTGATTACCTCTTTTAAATAAAAAAAAATAAAAAATCAGCAATAAAAATAGGACGATGATCTCATACCTGCCAGTGCAGAATTATACTCCAGACTAAGCCAAGCGTTAGCTTGGGATTTCCATCAACAATATCATTGCTGCTAATGTTTACGAGTTTCACCTGCAGTCATGTAAATAAATACAATTATTGAAATAAATTTAGCTTACTGTATATAATAGGGTGGCTCTAGAAAAGCCGAACATTTTTGTTTAAGTGTATTATACTTACGCTGTTCTGTTCCAAAATTTGCAGCGCTTTATTCACATTGTTTAAATGATGAACTCGCATCCGACCACGCTCACGTTTCTAGAATAAACACAAGTATTCATTAAAATTTTTCCGTACTTAAAGTATAGTAACGTCATCCGAGTGGCGTGCAATTATGCATGGAATTTTGATTGCGTCACTACAAATACGTCAACATCAATGAAGTTAACTCAACCCCATCAATAGCGTAGACGAGGCTATACTTGGGGTTTATTATCGTATAGCATCTGAGAGAATTAGGGGTCAATATAACCGGCACTTGTGCACTCGAGTGTGCAATACAAGTAAAATTAATCAGACCCTCTGTCTAACACAGAAAATTCAAGTAAAATCCGACGATTAAAGCCTTTTTTATTATTAAACCCAAGTAAAAAATTATCTTCAATCATTTTTACTTACATAGGATTTAGATGTAAGAACTTCGAGGAGTGAGAGAAGTCTATTTCCATCGCGCAAGTCGACAAACAAGTCAGACACTGGCCCTTCATGATTCTCCAAATAAAAACAAAAAAATTTTCATTAGAAAAATTATTTAAACTCTTACTTTATTTTATATACAAGGTAGACTAGACTATTACCTTGACAAGTTGGGAATTTATCCACTTGGCAAACGTCTTTTTCTGCACGTCTTCGCGTTCATCTGAAAAAAAAACCATTCGCGCGAAATGAAACCTTTGATTAATCAGTTGATTGCCACGACTTATCACATGGAATTTTATCTTGTAACGTCAATGCGTCGATACTGTTTTTCTGCCTCTCAGACATTAGTTGAATTTTTTTTTAGACCCTATTACATACTTGCACGTGGCTTAAAATGCCCTAGACATGTTTTTCGGTGATAAGATAACACGGAATAAATGAACTACATATACAAACTCGTCGCTCAAAGTGTAGATGGAATAATTGCCTTCATCAACAGCGTTATAACAGTTCAAGTTATATCTCTCTCACAGCCAAATAATTAGCATATTTAGATGAGAATCGTCTGCGACTCTCAATACCTAAATCTTTATATTCGCAAACAGACAAGCTTTTCATGTTATTTTTCGGTTTGTTTGCTTGTTTTTTTTTATATTTACTGAATAAAATCATTGTTCAAGTAAAATTTCAAAGACCTACCGATATAAACGACTTCCATTTTTGCCTCTGTCCGGCAAATATCCGAAAATGATAGGTTGGAGATTTACACAAAAAGTCAGTACATCAATACACAAGTGTCAGCACAAAGTTTAGATGGATATTTCGATATATCCAAGTTGATTCAAACTGTGTAATATCCATGCAGCGTCGTGACATCGACCTGAGCTACCGCTCCCACCGCACTTGTTGATTCACACCGTAAAGAACCTACGTACTCCATCACGGTTTTTAATTCAGTGACCAATTTCTCCGAGCGATCAACGCACTGTGAACTAATCCACTCTCAGTATGACGTTTCACATTTCCAATCGAATGAACTGAATTTGTCTGGAGTCCTAGATATTCCCATGTGTGTGCATCAAGACGCGCCACACGTCGACTGACAATGTATGTAAAAGGAATTGTGCGTATCAGGCGGCCTGTACAGATCTATCAGTGACGCCGATCTGGCAACCATGCCGTGTACAATACCTCGGGCCCCACTACCAACATCGCCGCGGATCCGGGGCCTCCTCCTTGCCTACTTTTTTTCTTGTTTTGCACTCTTTTCTGCGCGTTTTATGCCGCAATTCTGGTGCGTGCCGCTGCTCCCTGTTGAAAATTCAATTTTTCTGAGGTTTTTTTCCCACTTTGAGACCAATTTCATACGCTCTGAAGCCTCAAACAAGAAGTTTTTTCTGTCTCAAAAAGATCCTACTTGCTCATTATGTACTTGTGATATACTGCAAGGGCAACTTTCCAGCATTTCAAGAGGCTGTGCGTACACTCAGCAGGTCGACGGATACGCACGTTATATTTTAAGGTTTGATTAATAAGACACTTGAGAAGAAACACAAGTGTAGTTAGGCAATGACGACACTCGTTCTTATCATTATCGCTACGATCTAACGACATATTGTACATTTTATAAGCACTTGATGTATGAAATCGTTGGTTAGAATTATACCGCTAGATAAATTTCACGTAATCTGGTATTTTTTTTTCGTAAAAAAAAAATATTCAGAGCTTTATATACACAGTTAATTAATAGTAGGGTATAGGTAAATACGAAAATTTGGAGTAATTATAGGTTTAGTGTGTAAATTACCTTTCACATCCAAAATTTGCTCGTCATACGTGGCCCATTTTGGCGGACTTTCCGCCGGCTCTTCAACGATCCAACGAACTCTTCTTTGGAGCATTTTAACCGATTTTAACCTTCATCAAGGGTCGTGTAGTTGTAGCTTTGATTGAAAGAATAAACACTGCTCTAGTACCTGCGACGAATGACTTGCTGTGTGCTCTGAACTTTGATTAAGTGTCAACTGTACTCTGTTACCATCTTTTCAGGCAGACTGATGATAATTGTCAGGCCGGAAATTAAACGATATATCTTCATGCTGTTGCATTTATTTATCAAAGTTCGTGCTCGTGTGAATAAACTATGCTCACAAGATTGTCACGAATCATGCTTCCACAAAAAAATCATATCATTCCAGCTATCACGTCCTTTTGTGTTATTGAATCTCCATTTTTAGCACGAAAAATTCTGCATCAATATCTATAATATTATTTTATTTCATTATCTAAAAATTTTTTAATTTAATTCACCAATTACCTTGTGTGCGAAATTTAAAATCAACCTAAAAAAAAATTGTTTTATAGAATTTTTCACTAGACAGTTTTATAAAAAAAATATTACGAGCTATAAACAGTCATTTTGGTACATCTGTGATGGGAGCAAAGAGTTATACAAATAAAAATCTTTCCAATTAATAATTTTAAAAAATCCCGCTATTTTGTGCACATGCGCCTGACTACGTCACTCTGTAAAAAAAAATTCTAAAATGCCATAGAAAGTAAATAAATGAAATTTCCAATAGTATTTTATTGAATTTAATAATTATATTGTTTGAGATTCTGATGCTTTTAGCTGTAATTTTTGTTTTTTTGATAAATAATAAAATTGTATTTATATCTGTGTAAAGTTGGCAGCATTGCGCAGTAGAGTTGCAGCATTTCCGGTGGAGGCGTGACGACCGTCGGTCTTTCACGAACGGGTCTTTCTGTCCGCGACTACAATGACGGGCTTCAGTAATAAGGTGTGTTCTCTTTAGTTTTGCTATTTTCCGTGCAATATTCCATTCAATAATTCCACTATAATGCTCATTTTAATTATACTATTAATATATTTGCGACAAAAAACTTGGGATCCTCAAATATCTTGTATTTTATGAAATGCAACACGGTGTTGTGCACGATACACGTGTCGCCGCAGCCAATACTTATTCAATGTGGTGTAATCTGCTCTATTTTCCATCATCAAAGGCTTTAATTTTGCTCAGTATAATTTATTAATTGTATTACTATAACTTTTTGATTGTCCAAGAGCAGATTTTTTGTGTAAAACACCGACCGTATTAGATAATTTATATTTGAGGTTATGTGTGCCAATGAAACTGGATTTTTGCCAGCATTATGGCTTCACCCAATCGTTCAATGTACCCTATGAATATCCAACTAATAATTTTCTCGTTTTCTTTTTTATTCTAGCCAATTTTAATCGATGGCCGTGGCCATCTGCTCGGTCGTTTGGCGGCTATCATCTCCAAAGCTATCCTTGACGGTGATAGAATCGTTGTCGTCCGCAGCGAACAGATAAATATATCTGGCAACTTTTTCAGGTAATATTTCTCCCAATAAAAATCCTATTAAACCATCAAAGCAAACATGATTATTCCTAATCTTACCTACATTATTTGAAAATAATGAAAATACAATTTTAAATGAGTCTCTTACAACTTTCCACACTTCATTTCATTTTTTTTTTGGGCCTTGGATAATGTATTTTTCTATTATTTTTCAGGACTAAGTTGAAGTACATGTCCTTCCTCCGAAAACGATGCAACGTCAACCCAGCTCGTGGACCATTCCATCACCGTGCTCCCAGCAAGATCCTCTGGAAGACAATCAGAGGTATAATAATTTTATTTCTATTCAATTGATTATTTTTTAAAGGATTTAAATGATGTTATAAAATTTACCTACATTATTTGATTGACGTGAGAAAAATTTTAATCTGAAAATTCATTTAAAAGAATTTTAATTTTAAATTCATGGAAAAGCAGTGGGTAATAAAAATTGGAATTATTTCAGGAATGGTTCCACACAAAACTGAAAGGGGAAAGCAGGCTTTGAGACGATTGAAAATCTATGAAGGATGCCCACCACCCTATGACCGCAGAAAGCGCTTGGTTGTTCCCGCCGCAATGCGAGTCATGTGTCTCAAGCCCGGCAGAAAGGTGAGAAACTGTTGAAATCATTGGATTATTTATTTTATTTACTTTACAATGATGGTATGGTAATTTGCGCCTGAATCGCCAATGTTGACAAATCTTTGACTGAGTTTACATTATTTAATTATATGATAAAATTGATTTTTTATTCGAGATAATACTTGGGATTTTTTTTTTAGTACTGCCATGTGGGTCGCCTGTCCCACGAGGTCGGCTGGAAGTACAAGGCTGTTGTACGCACTTTGGAGAACAAGAGACGAGTCAAGTCCATCCTTGAAGTACAGAAGCGAGACAAACTCAAGGTAATCGTGATTTATTTGTTCTTGAACTTTATCATCAACGTTCAGAGTCGATAATTTCAACGTTTTTTTATGCAGAAAATCACCAAGCAAGCCGGAGAACGTGTGGCCAAGGTTACTGCACCCTACACCAAGATTATCAACAGTTTTGGATATAATTAATTTTGTAAAGATAGGCAAAGGGTGCAAATAAAACTTTAATCTACATTCTCGAACATTAAACAGTTTTTTTTTTCATATAAAAATATCGTTATAAAAATATATACTGCACCTTTTGTTTCTTTTTTAACATCTTTTATTTTTAATTGGTATAAAAAGAAGGTATGAGTAGCGGATTTTTTACGTTAAAAAAATTATTCAACTCCAGTATCTACAGAAAATACGACAGTGCCAGCTTTGTCGTCATCATCATCATCGTGTACTTCCTCAATTTCGGACTCTGTATCCGAAGAGTCGGAATTTTTATCAGTAACACGATAAGTTCCAGGATTTTCAGGCGCTGGTCCAATAGTTTGACGTCCAATCGACTCTGCAAGGCGTTCAATTGCACGCAATTTTTGTGCCTCCTAAAATTTCACGTAGTTATTTGAAGTATGTGAGCAAAGCAAGATGAAATATACCTGAATTTTTTCCGTCTGTTGTTTCTCCAACATCAAGGATTCATGTATACTTAGTACTTTTACAGCTCCATGAACAATAAGCGGTGGAGTTGCTGCAGTATTCTCCCAACTTTTGCCTTTTTTACGCTGTTTTTCCTTCATCGGATCATGAACATTGCTCACAGTTGTTTTGTACGGTTTGAAACAACCTTTTTTCACCTCGTCTCCCTTTGGTTTTTCAACAATTTCCGCTAAATACTCAACGTGATGAGTTAGTAGTACTTTTCCCTTTTGAATCGACTCAATTTCCTTCAAATCATCCGCCGTTATCAGGCTTTTATCTGCTGCTACAGTTACTATTTTTTTTTTATGCACTCCAGAGCCTGTTGGCTAATAATTCAGGTTAAAATGATAATACACATTGGTGATATTAAATAATAAAATAATACTTGAGCTAAAATTTTTAGAGGATCCTCATCGTCGTCATCACTGTCGAGTTCAACGACTTTAGACGTCTCGGAATATTTTCCTGTCCACTCTAACTCATTCATAGCATTTTTGCCCTCTGTAGCAATATTCAGTCGTGATAAAAGCGTCGCTGCTTGATCGACTTGTTGACGTTCATCAACTGCTGCCGCGAGTTTATCCCGCAATTTCCTTATTTTCTCACCTTTGTCCGGGAGTTTGGATACAAATGGTCTGTAAATTTCAAGTTAATAATAAAATAATCAATTGTTAGAAGTAAAAAAAAAAACTAATTACCTGTTTTTAAGCAGTTTTTCTTGTCTATTTAACAGATCTGTTAGTTCAATTAAACTTTTTTTTTCTAAATTATCAATATATCCCTGTTTTTCCTTCTTTGAACAGACCGATTCACCAGGAATTTTACTAATTTTTTTCCCTAACAGCGTGTTTATGGGTTGACACATTGTTGACAAGGTTAGAGCATCCATTCTGCAAGTTTTCAACTAAATATTTACAATTTGTCTCAACTTAATAATCATAAACTAAGATTATTACTGCGTGAGTCTTTTAGCGCAGCTTTTTGCAGAAATAATGACGTTTTTCGGGGAAAAACAGATAAAAAAGAGAGTGAGGTTTGAATGCCGTGATATATATATATATATATATATTGTTTTATTTATTTATTTTTTCCCTGTTGCCAGATTGCGTGTGCGCGCATCTGGCTGGCCTCTTGGGCCGTACGTGAGATATCGTTCTCGTTTTGGACCTAGAGTGCCATCTACAAGTATGAGATAAAGCAGGAAGCGATGACAGCTGCATAAATATATGCATATATTCTGTCAAAATGCCAAAGCATTGCATGTGTGTGTCATCTGCTTATTGTGTGTGAGAGCATGTTCGCAGTGGTTGTGTTGTAAGGACAGCGAATTTTGCCTGACATATTGACGAAATACACTAAATTAGAACAGTTGATTATCCACAAAATTATTCCACTCGATATGTTGAATTAAAAAGCACGCTTGATTAAAGTTTTATTTGACAAAAGTCCAAAGATTCGTAAAAAAAACGTAATAACCGTGATTATCAGCGTACAAATTACTTTGTGGTTCTTTTTTATATATATTTATTATTGTTATTTATAACAAAAATCGTGTTACGCCGATGAAAAAGCTGACACAATGATTAACCCCACATAAATCGCAGCTTTGACGAGCGGTGGAGATGAATTACAATGGACAAACAATTTACGGTGAAGAGCGTAAATGCAATCCAGCAATGGACAACAAATCAATTATTACTTGTAAGTCAATCATCAAATAATACATTGTAATATTATAAACCGTAAAATTACTGCTCTATTTGCACAACCTTGATTTTTCAATTAAATTTCATCGCTAACTTGAGGAAAAAAATTTTTTTTTTCAGGTGCAGGGGATGAAGCATTATTTCTCACGATTAAAAATAATTTAATACAAGCCATACCGGCAGATACAGCCGAGTGGCGAAGGTCATTTGGTCGTCCAATGAAATTAGTAAAACTCGAGCCTTCCTTCATAACGTTCTCCAGCAAGGTTCTGCCTGCTGATGACAATTTTCAACTGACTAGCCATCCAATATTCCATATTTATTGGACGGAATGCTCGGTAAGTACAGCACAATTAATCGATTCAACGCTTGTATTTAAATTCTGTTTTTTTTTTTTTTTTATCACAGGACTTGGATTTGTACAAATTGACAGTGAAGGACGATATTGACGGTTGGCTAAAGACTCTAGGACAACATGACATTCAAGATTGGATGATTGTCTTGGTAGAATCGTATGATTTAAAGAAAACTAATAAATTAATTCCTCGCACTACGGTTTTAGACAAAATTCGCAGTGACTTTGCCTCAAAACACGGCGACAGGTAATTGTTTTAGAGTCATTGAGTGGTTTAATTGTTATAAAATGATGTCAAGTTGAATATTTTATTTGATTTAAATTAGGTGCTTGGCCGTAATAAATCCAGTCAAGTCGGAATCTCGATCGGCAGAGTCATGGAGAGGTCTGATAGCGCGAATTCGTCACTTGATGCTCACGGCCTACGACAAAACGCTCATACGATTCGGCGATATTATTCGTGAGCAACGAGAACGACGAAATCAAGCAAATTGGAACTTTTGTCGTTACTTCCTGCTTCAGGTTTTATTTAATTACTGTATAATGAGTATTGTATGAGTAACAAGAATTTCTCGGCGTGTAGGAGGAGCTGGCTTTTGTGCTAGAAATGCTGGGAATATACGACGAGGCGTTAGTGCAGTATGATGAACTTGATGCTCTCTTTACCCAATTTATTCTCAATTCCGATGTTGGAGGTATGTCATAATTTTTCGATTAATAATTATATAGTTATTTTAATGATTAATTTTTTTTTAGAAACTCCGGCTTGGCTAACGTCTTTTCAAAGTTCCCTCAACAATTGGACGGGAGTAAATTTAAAAAAAACTGTTAATGTTAATTTAAGAATATTAATTGCCGAGTGTCAAGCATCATTGTTGGATCTCAGGAGCTATTTATTCAGCAGACAAAGTGCCATGTTACTTCTACTCAACAAACCGTGGGAGGTTTGCAATAATTGATTCAATTATACGACAATATGTTCAGTCTTGGACACCACAAAACAAAATCCTAACAATTTTTACATTAGTTGAAATATTTTTACGAAATTCAGCTGCATCAAAAAGCTGATTAAATAAGCTTTAATTTTCATAGTTTCAATTAATATCAGTCTAAACGATTCATTTATGGAATTTTACTATAGCATTCATTTTTTTTAGATAAAAGGGTTTTATACTGCGATTTATTCATTTATCTCTCTTTGCAGGTTGCTCAACGGTGTTTATCATTTGTATATAATACTCTGAGTGAACTGCGAATTCTCCAAGTATCCCGACCAAAAGGATCTGTGGAGTGTTGGGCAGTTCTTTGTGCATTAGAAGTTTTATACACGTGTCAATCTAGGATATCAAATACGGACAATGGCCATCAGCACGATCTTTGTTCTCTGCACACGGCCGGACTGTGGGCATTGGCGAGCAATAAGGTAAAATACATCGTCGGTTAGCTTGCGCCACCTCAATACACCCACAATCGAATCAAAGATTAAACTATTAAACTTGACAATTGATTTTAGTTGGGAGAATTGGGCAAGATATGCGGACTCATGCCAGGCAATGAGCCTACCAGTGAGCAATTGCACACAGTAGTCTACCTGATCGCGGGAATGGGTGACTCAGACCTGCAGATCAAAGGCAGAATAACTCCGATCGACAAATTAAAAGGTGCTCTATCATCCAAAGAAATGTTTAAAAAGCAATACTTAGAGTACGCCGAGCTTGCAATGGGTACTTACAAGCACGTCGGTAGAATTCGATCAGCTCGATTTATCGGCCGGGAATTGGCGCGATTTTACAGCGATTTAGGTGAAAATCAAAAGGCCATTGTATTTTTACTTGATGCGTTAAAAACGTATACTGACGAGGGTTGGCACGAATTATCAGTTCAAACACGATTGGAGCTGGCTCAATGTTATAAACAAATGGATGATATTGAGCGATATATTAAAGTTTGCAGTGCAATTGCCAGCGCGGATGTTCTTCACATGACAATTCGAAACACTTATTTCGATGAGATGCTTTCATACATGAAAATGTTGCCGGTATCGCAAAAATTGTGTACTGAATTGGAAGAATCATTTACGATACTCAGTCTTGAAGTTGATGTAACAGATAAAGTAATCGAGGACTGTACAGTTAGTATAAAAATATCTATCAAGTCGCTAATGTCACGCGAGATTGAATGCAAGTGTGCTGCTGTCTCCACCGAAGAAGTACAACAAGCTAATAAACGTAAAGGAGTTAAAAACCAGCCAGAAACACCAATTACCCTGTAAGTTACAATCATTTTATATTTTTTCAAATTGTAAAATATTAATCAACATTCATTTCAGTCGATCAAAATGGACAATTGACAGTGTAAAGCCCACGCACTCGTCATTTATTCCACTATCGATGCATTCATACTTGAATTACAAGGAGGACAAAGGCCTGGAGAAGGCTCTGGTTATTGACAAGGACAGAGAACAACGTGTAACTCGTTCCGACAGTTCCAAGTGTCATAGAAATGCTGCAAATATTTCTGGCGACTTTACTAAAGCCTTGACATGCAGAAATATCGTGTTAAAGCCGGGAATAAATGATTTTACAGTCACCAGACGAGTGGACAAAGCAGGGTTCTATAAAGTCAGTCAATTGTCGCTGTTATTCGAGGGAAACTTGGAATTTAGATCGAGACTGATAAAGCCACGATTGTGTTATCAAGTTAAAAAAACAGCGCCAAGCGTGTCGGTCAATAGTCGAGATCTTGTAGCCGGGTTATTGCAGGATGCCGAATTAATTGTATCTAGCGGTAGCATAAGTATTGGAGAAGGAGCTAAATTAAAAGTGTCGGCACAACGTGGATTGACAGTAAAGTCGGCGGAAAGTACGAAAAATTTGTCGAGCGAGTTGGAAATTACTTTGCCAGCTTGTGAGCCATTTGAACTTGTGAAACACAAGTTAAAATTGTTTGCTGATTTGCCACCGAAAAAGGATACCTCATCGATGGAGCATAAATTGAATATTCAATCGACATGGGGCATTGAGGAGGGTATATCTCTTCACTTTGGACCACCTCTCATGTCCTGCATCAAGCTCCACACTGCAAAACAGCGAAAATTCCTGCAGATAATCGTCACCGGGCTTACAACACAGCTCGTACAATTAATTGATCCCGAGCTAACGACTCCGAGCTCTGTCGATGTAGTTTTCAAGAGTTTAAATCCAATTGCCGGGCAAAAGCTCGTGGTGAAAAACGGCGTAAAAGTGTCGTTTATGTGGGAAATGGAATTTGGCAAGGATCAAAAATCCATGACGGCAATTAAGATTGATTTTCGCGTGAGATATTTTCCAATTAAAATTAACGAGGAGCTGGATACACTGAATATTGATGATGATCCGTTGCACATTGGCAACTTGAAAAAGTTGGAAAAATCTAGTCACATGTATCGATGTAATTTTGACGTTGCGGACTACATGGTAAGATGATTTTTCGTGTGTTTTTTGGCTTAGCATGGTCCTATTTTATCTACTTCAATGACTTTCATCATTTCTACAGACTATGTTTACGGTAATTTCAAAAGTGGAAGCTCATGGAAATGGAGGTGAATTTTGTCGTGCAGGCAGCATGTGCCGTCTTTGTCTAACGGTGATGCGCATGCTACCCAGCACTAATTTAAATCCTTCACCTCAACTGATGTATGAGGTTTTGGCTGATCAATCAATGTGGGCTGTTTGTGGTCGTACTGCGGGAATTATTACGCTCGATGCACTTGACAGGCAAACCGTTGTTCTTGACGTTATGCCTCTAACTAGTGGATATTTGCCTCTTCCGGTAGTACGACTATCGCGTTACATTCCTGCTATAGAGTCTAAAAATGGTATGTATATTTATTTCGCTCCCGCTATCTGCAATTAATTTTATCGAATTTCGCGTTGCTAGAATCAAAATGTGAACGTACAAAAAAAAAATTTTTTTTCCATTTAAGCTTTTGAGAAAACGTGAAATTTTCTATTTTTTGATTGAATTACTCTTAAAGATAATTTTTAAGACGGTTGACAGAAAAAAAAAATTTTTTTTTTTGTCAAATTTTCAAAGGGGTACCCCTTTGGATTTCACGATTTTTGTGATTTTTGCTGATAACTCTGAAACTAAGCGAGATATCGAAAAATTTTATAGGAGTTAAATGATCGGGGGGTTTATTTCCTATAAAAAACGTAGAGTAATATTTTTCGATATTTTTCGTTGTTTTCGAGATATTTTGAAAAATCAAAATTTTCAAAAAATGGTGATATCTCGAAAACTATGAGGGATACAAAAAAATTTAATTAACGTTTTTTGTAGCTTATATGATGCTCGATAATTTAACTAGAATAAAATTTTTTGATATAACGCGTATTTACAGAGTTATCGGCGAAAAACCAAAAAAATCACGAAAACGATGAGATTTCCAAGGGGTATACCCCTTTGAAAATTTCTCAAAAAAAAAAATTTTTTTTTTCTTCATCAAATCATCACGAAATTTATTGTTAACACAAATTTAACTAGAAAACATAAAATAATTTAATTTTTAACTGATCCAGCTGAGATAATTTAAAAAAATAACCATTTTCATAAAAAAAAATGTATTCTACATTTTTGTAGGAAATGAAATCCTCTATTTTTTAACTTAAATAACATTTTTCATTATCTTGTTTGTTTATCGAGTTATTGTTGAAAAACCAAGCCAAAAAATCACGAAAACTTCCAAATATCCAAGAAGTAATAATTTTTTTTTGTCCATTTATAAATTTATTTGGCATTAGCAAAGTGATTTATCTGTTTGTCTGTGATGTGAATTATTCAAAATTTATAATTTGTTTCAGACATATCTAGAATTTCCGAAATAGCCAGCGGACCGAGATTGGAACCTTTCAGTCCAGGCCAAGTTTATAATGCTAGTAAAGCTCAGCAAGTTCACGTTTTACCAGCCGCTATAACAGAATCTAATTAATCATTGAATAATTAATATTAATTCAGCAATGATGCATTTTTCTGACGCAACGTAACGAACGGTCAATCTGCTCTACATTTCCAGTGTGCCATTTTAAATATATAAATACAGTAATATATATTTATATTGTATAATCGTCGTTGAAGAAAAAAAAAACCATAAAAAGTATCAATAGGCCAATTTAACGCGATACAACAACATTCTCAAAATGATTTTCCTGTGAAATATAACTTTTGAGTTATTCAGTTATAAATGTACATATTATAAATAATACTCATTGGTAATTTATTCTGAGGGTAAAAAAAAAACGTGACCTACTTCAGTTTTTTGCGGAACAAATGCCAGAAGATATTGATTTATAATTATATTCACTTTTGTCATAATTTTAATCTACTTATACCCGAATTGTTTAAGAAAAATTATGCCTGTAAATATGTATAGCATGTAAATGAAATCATTGAACAAAAAATATTGTGTGTCAAATTTAGAGACATAATTTCAATGTTTACTGATACTCATGTGCTATTCAAGTGTAAGTTCTTTTAAGTATTATTTTTTATACGTAAAAAATAAAAAAAAAAAAAACGTATCGTATAGAAAATTTATTTAAGCATTATTATATTCACTCGTAAAGATTCTCCAGGTAAATCATGATTAAGAATATTTCAATTATCAATACGTTGGCAATGGCTGTTGAGTTAATAACAAACCAAATCGGCGTTTTAACGTAATTCGTTCCCTGGAGTATTTGTCCTCTGGTGAAAATCGAGCTAAAACCAAGAACAATTAAAAATTCCATAATTCCAATCAATAATTTCTAATCATACCCGGATGAGCTGATAGCGTGGGTTTTCCATTGGGATCCACTTTCTATAAAATACAAAATACAAATAAATTCAATTAAAAAAATCAATGTAAAGTTTGTAAAAAAAAATTACCTTTAAAGTGTATACACGCTCGTTTTTTTCGTTTAAATAGTACATGAGATACATGATTGTTTAAACAATTTTGTCTTGAGAAATAAACGAAAAATAGAGATATATATTTTTCACAAAAGAAAACGTGTGCACAAAATTTAGGTTAGGTCGACAAGAGATTTTCATCAATTTTCATGTGATAATGGTGTGGACTACTGAAAATCCGCCATTACAGCTAGCGGGAAAATTGAAATTACCACAAAAAACATTGAATCATCGCTATTTCCATTGTTTCCAAAGAAAAATCAACATCAGTGATTATTGTCTGTAATAAACAAATACCAATCAATATGTGTGTATGATTGTAGTAAAAAATGCAGAACACCTTGATGAAAATGCTGGCGCAATCAATAAGAGACAGGATATCTGAATATGAGCAGATTGCCCGGGACTTTACTACTTGTTTGAGGGGGCAACAAAGAGGGCAAGCGGATCGGCCGGGTTTCGATCCGTACGACGAGAGAGGAGAGGACCGGCGATGATATAAAAAGGGGTGGGGAGAGGAACGTGCGCGTGTGCGAACGACGCCGGGGGTGGTTGGTCGGTGTGTCTGAACTCCTCGGAAAATCGTGTACGAACTCTGCTGCGTTGTATTGTAATTTTTGGCATCACAAACGCAGGCATTAATCGTGCTCGTTCGCTCACAAACAATCAGTATTTTTTTTATTTACCGTTGATTGTCAGGTGTAAGGAGAGTGGCGCGCGGTGAGCACGCGACGCAAGATACGGTGAAGGAGAAAAAAGGCCGCGAAAGCAAGACTGGAGCGCACAAAAACGCACGCGGTGTCTAAAAATGGCGAAAGCGTTTCGCGCGGTGACAGTGTCGACTTTGTCAAACAATGGACAGTCAACGCCGAAATACACCAAGCCGGTGACGCTCAATATTAATTATGATCCTCAAGGCCTCAGCATTGAGCTTCTATCAGGTACACGTTTTTTCCTTGGAATATTGTGCGATCGATAATATGCTGCCGATACCGCCTGCCAGACGCGACCTAACCACACTTCAAATTAGACGCCCAAAAAACCCGCTTTGAAATTTATCTTTTTTTTTTTTATTCACATTCTGCCCTATAAACTTGATGTTTATTGCACAATTTTATCGAGCTATTGCACCAGCCTGTGAGAATAATTGATAGTTATGGTTTTTTGATGATTATTATTTGACAGCAGGTGGAGGAAATTCATATGCCCATATTCCTTTGTGCACAGAATATGTTGAACTGATATATCTATTCCCCCCAAACAAAAAAAAAATATATATGCAAAAATCAACGAATTTTTTTAACCATGCGATTGTGCTAATAAATACTATGCAGGAATGTTGGAATTTAATTATTAAATCATGATAATTATTATTGCAGAAGAGACATCTGAAAAACAGTCGAAAGAATTATTGGAATTTCCCGTAACACATCTTACAGAATGCTCTAGAGTAGCAACAAGAAGTTATGTATTTACACTTGACGTTGAGAGTTTGCTTATCACATTTTCCAATGAATCAGGTAAAATGAATTTAAAAACAACAACAAAAAACAAATAAATAATAACTAATTTAACTGTTAAATTTATGTAGATTTTCGAAATTTCCACTCGCAAATATTGAAGCTGAAAAATGGAAAAGGCATGTCGGCATTTAATGAACGAACAGAGGATTTGTCAGCAATGCAGTATTTTCAGTTTTACGGATATCTATCGCAGCAGCAAAACATGATGCAAGACTACATACGAACTAGCACATATCAGCGTGCAATACTCGGCAATTTGTCTGATTTTAAGGACAAAGTTGTGCTAGATGTTGGAGCTGGATCGGGAATTCTATCATTTTTCGCTGTGCAAGCAGGAGCAAAAAAAGTTTATGCCGTGGAGGCAAGTAATATGGCTAATCATGCTGAACTCCTCGTTGCTGCCAACAATCTCTCTGATAAAATCGTCGTGATTGCCGGTAAAATTGAGGAAATAGACATGCCCGAACGTGTGGATTGCATAGTTAGTGAGCCTATGGGTTACATGTTGTACAATGAACGTATGCTTGAGACTTATCTTCACGCAAAAAAGTGGCTAGCACCAGGTAAAACCATAGAATCACAGTGCTGAAACGAGAAAAAACAAAATTCAATTGTATAAAATATTTTTTTTTCGTTATTTTGCAGGCGGCCGAATGTTTCCTTCCAGGGGCGATCTTCACATAGCTCCATTCTCCGACGAAACTCTCTACATGGAACAGTTTAATAAAGCCAATTTTTGGTATCAAACATGTTTCCACGGTGTTGATCTCTCATCTCTACGAACTAGTGCATTTAAAGAGTATTTCCGTCAGCCAATTGTTGATACCTTTGATATACGTATTTGTATGGCTAAATCTGTAAGACACGTGGTGGACTTCCAAACGGCCGACGAGACTGATCTGCACAAAATAGGTACAATTATTAAATTATAATTATATTGCTCTAGTGTCTTTTTACTTTGAGTTTTCTAAAGCCATCCTGTATTTCCGCATTTCTCGCCCAGTTTTCCTTACATTTTCCCTCGATATTATCTGTTTTCCACCAGTTTTCCTCTCAATTATATTTATTCTAATGAAAAAAAAAATAATTATTACAGAAATAGACGTTGGTTTTCATATACTGGAGAGTGGTACGTGTCACGGACTGGCATTTTGGTTCGACGTTGCATTTATCGGCTCAACCCAACAAGTTTGGCTGAGCACAGCACCAACGGAACCACTCACACACTGGTACCAAGTTCGTTGTCTCCTGGAAAATCCATTATTCTGTAAAAGTGGCCAATTGCTCTCAGGAAAAGTTATTTTGATAGCAAATAAGCGGTGAGTAAAGGAAAAAAAAAATCCTAATAAACTGAAAAAAACATTTATAATAAATAAAAAATATTTTCAGGCAATCGTATGATGTGACGATAGATTTGAAATTGGAGGGGACAAATCTTGAAAGCAGCAGCAATACATTAGACTTGAAAAATCCGTACTTCAGATATACAGGTGCTGTGGCATCTCTGCCTTCTGGTCTAAATAGCACATCACCCAGTGAGTCCTATTGGACGAGTCTGGATGCTCAGGGCGCTCGTCAGGCAGTAAATATGGTGAATGGGATGTCAGTAAATGGCCTTGGTGAGGTATCGATGGATACTACTGGCGCAGTGAACCCCAGTAATTTACTAGCACTAGGTAAGGTTTGGTTTGATCCCTCGTTATATCATTACTCCTTGTAGAGTGAAAAAAAAGAGATTGTTTGTGCTCTGGATTCCTGCATATTCATCTCTACATTCATAGAATGAAAGCGTAGTGTTTTTTTAGATCCTCTGAGCATTGTAGCGGGTGAATATTTGGAATAGATTATTAATCTCAGGCTCATCTTCGAATTCTATTGGGAAATTACACACACACACACACACACACCCACACACACACACCCACACACACTAAAGCTCAATTGTAAATGAATGTCACACTAGTTCCAAGTATAAGGGTCAATATAATGACATATTCAATCGTTTCGACGACTGGATTTAATTTTACAAATATTTAACAATCATTGTCCTTGTGTGCCCATGTCTATTTTTTTTATACATATATATATATATATTCCATCAATTCATCCGTTGAGTTTTATTTAAATTTTTTTGTATTATTCACGATAATATCACTAGCTTGTCCTCACGATAACCCCCCTGATATTTCCCCCGTGGTATAAAATATGATTTTATCTACGAAAAAAAAAAAAAAACAAACAAACGAATAGTTCTTGCCATTGCTTTTAATTTTCAATATTAGATATTTATCAAGTATTTTCATGTGGCACTGTATAATCACGAGAATCTGTAAATATTTCAGTGAATTCCCTTGTGATAATCATGTTTTGTAAATTTGTAAGACTGAATCCGTGTCAATAAACGGCTCTTTGAAGATATAACTTTTGTGCAGTGAAAACTGTTAATTTATCCAAAAAATCTAATAATCATATTTTTTTTTAAGACTCTTGCTTGTTAGCTTTTCGTTTTTTCATTATTTTTGCTCATCACTTTTTATGGTTATTATTATGGTTTTTTTTTTCTGCACGACTTTTGCCTCGCAAATTTTATACGTTTTATTTGCTTATTGTGGCAGGGGGGCAGCCGAATATACACCCAGGCTCAATATCGAGTACCGGGAGGGGAAGAATTGGCGGGACAGCAACAAGCACACAAGCTGCACAGCTCATTGGTGGTGGAATAACGCCAAATATGTTTACATCTCCCGCCAATGTGAGTATAAAAATTATCAGCTTATACAGAGAGATACTTGCCCGCTTTTGTGATACTACAATATCGCTACTCTACTTCAAGCTATCTCACACGCTCTGTACCTCTGCTCATCTCTATCAAGGGGGAAACGACACAGACTAAAAAATCATAAAATCTCTATCTTTACATTTTTTTACTACCTGGGGGTTGGGTAAATTAATTTTTTACATCTGTGGCTTCACTGTTTTTTCGTCATTAAAGTGTTCTTCAGCGCGATTTTTCAACTTGAATGGTTCAGGGGGTAGCTGATGTTCTTAAAAACAACGCCAAGGGGTTGTAAAATTTTTTTTATACTCTAAAAACTCTAAAATAATCATTAAAAAAATAATATGATGATCGAAAAACTGATCTTTACAAAATTCAATGTAAAAATGAAAAAAATCACGATTTTTTCAAGTGAAAAATTAAAAAAAAGCATATATAGACACGGTTTTTTGATATTTTCATTTTTATATTTATAAATCCACCGTAAAAATGAAGAAAAAAAAAACTTGACGATATTTTTATTTTTCGATTTTTTATGCTCCCCAAAAAAAAAAACAATGGAACCACAGATCTAAAGAATGACCAAATTAAATGCTAAACTGTGTCGTCTTCCGTTTGAATAAAAAAAAAAAAAAACTAACAAAGCTAATCCCGGATTGATCGATGCATGAAAGCAAGTGGGTTCAGTATCTCGGCCACCTTTATTTCAAGAGAATGGAATACTAAAGAGTTCGTGTGTCTGCGTGTCTTTCGCGGCTACAGCTTGGTGTTACTTTCCAGCAGTCGCTGGTACTCGGAAATACATCACACTATCCGGTGAATCCCAGCTTGATGATTGGAGACTACGTGACACCGGGCAACGGGATCGCCCCGCAAACATATCGCCAATGATGCACGGCCAAATCATCTAGACTTGAGTATATTCAGAAATCAAAGCAATTAACGAGTAACAATCAGCGTCAATGCAATAGCAACAACAGTGGTAATAATCGTCAGGGTCGACGGTTTGTTTTTAGCTCGCCAGCCACAAAACTACGATTATCATCGGCCGTACGAATTCTTCGGGCTACAAATTTATCTGATCTCGATGAGGCTCGTATTAATATGAATACTATTGGCTCAATTATTGATCTTGGAAGAAATGATTTATCGTGGGAAGCTCGTAAACTCCGTGCTATTTTTTCATAGCTATTTTGTTAAATACATTCCACTGAGACATAAGCTCTTCCAGCATAAAAACGCTTGCCAAATATATTCACTGGAGATAAAAAACAAACAAATCATATTTTTTAAAGACAATACTATTTTACGCGATATTAATTCGCGCTGCATAATGTAAAAAAAAAAAAAAAATTCGCCTGTACTCTTCCTTATTCAATAGTGTGGTATATATTTTAATAATTTATCGTCAATCAAATTATTAAACTATTCGGCGGGACTTTATTCAGGTATTTTTTAATTTTATTTGAGTTTTTTTTTCGTTTTGGTCAATGCTAAAGTTATTTATATATACGAATCTTTAGCAGTAGCGTGTAATATTTTAAGTCTAAAAATTTGAATAATGCAAGGAGCAATAATCCAACAATTATACTAAAGTTCTATTGAACAATTTGTGTGGTGTGACAGTGCTTTATGTATTTACGTGCACTGTCACAACGATGAGAGACAGATTGTCTTGTGAATTCTGGATTTTTATTTACTTTTTCGATTATCGCTTTTTTTTTTTAGTTATCTCATAAGGGGGTATAAAGTGGCCGCGCATTTTCGACGGAAATATTTAAATAAATAAATAAATAAAACTTTTTGTAGGTAAAAAATTATATGAAATTAATTTTGGGAAAGAAGAAATTTTTTGTTAAGATATTTGCGATTTTCGTATCCGTAGTTTTACAACTATGGATGTAAATTCAAATTTTGTCAAAAGCAACGAATAGCTTTGCGTGCGTATGGGTGTGTGTGTGTGTGTGTACATACATAAAATACCAGAGGTACAACGATAAATCAAGATCTCACCTCAATATCCATTTATTATTTTTAGTCTGTAAGCGAATTGATCAAGTTTTTTCTCTCTTCTTTTTTATACCAGTGTGCTCGCACAAACTTGCCATTCATTTAAGCCATTGTTCGTTATAAATTATAATTATTAATCCATAAGACTCCACTGTCCAATTGATTTTTTTTTTCTCATTTTTATCCTTGAACGGAATCGCTTGTACTCGTGAATCTTGCGCCATCTGGAAATACAAAACGAGGGAATAAAAAAACAAAATTTGATTAATACGATGAGAAGTAAGAAATAAAAATTGTATAGCCTCTTACTGTACATAATAAGCTTCTTTTCTTCTGTCTGTTTGTATGTATGAGTGTATGAAAGTTTTTAAATACAAGAAAAACTTGTCGAATGATTTATAAATAAAATCTGCACTCGATTATAAATATACCTCAGGTTGCCGATCCGAGCCCGATTGATTTTATAATTTTTTTTTTTTTTTCTTCAATTAATTGTCACTTTCCGCTCGGTTTTTCATTACGATCATTGTTGACAATATACTTAGTAATTAAAATTGTCTCGAATGTAGAGAGTAGGGTGGCGCAAAAAAACTGACTATGTTTTTTTTGTTCAAGTCTCAAATCATAGTTTATGATGTTTTAAACGCTCATCATAAAAATTACTCCAATTTGAATATTTTAGAGAGAGCTTTTTTCAAATGGATTAAATGAAGATTTTGTAAGTACACAAAATGAACAAGAAAAACCATCAGTATTGGGATTTTTTTCGGGTGTTTTTATGATTTTATCCTGTGAACAGTGAGCTGACCTTGACTTTCTCACATTGTCATGTTAAAAATTCATCGTACTCACTGAGTAAAACTTGTTTCACTACTGCCTAATCATCTAAGTAAGATATAAAAGCATTTCTAGTCTCAAATGAACAACAACACATTACAATCAACGGTGTCGTAATACATAAGTTAAATTATTACACTCTTAAGAGCGTTAGAATGTTTCAACGATTGAGACAGCCTTCAAGGTCCTTTCATTTACTACCTACAATGCATAATCACGTGAATATTATCCTTCCAATAATTTAAATTCATTTTTACCGACTTATTTTAGAATAATTTAAGTTAAAACCATCGGTTGGTTTATTATTTATTGTCTTGCTCAATGGCACATGTTGGCCTGACGGAATTGACGTTGTAGAATTAAAATTACACTTATCTAAAACATTTTTTATAAACTAAATCTCAATAGCAATGTGTATTTAACTCTTGCGTGTCTAAAAACAAAAAAAAACCGATCGTACATAAAAAACTTTTGCTGTTTTAAATCGAAATATCTTGAAAACTACTGCAGATAGATTTTTTTCTCAAGAGACTTTTCTTTTAGCTAATAAAATTCTCTACAAAAAAGGTCTTCATAAAAATTTATCCAATTCACATCCTTATCAAGATATCTTATCAGAAGAATTTGTCAAATTTTTTCGTGATACGATCTTTTGATTTTAGACACGTAAAATAATGTTAATATGATTTAATTATTGTTGTGGATTGGTGAGTGATTGTGCAAATGGAATTGTGAGAATACACGAATAGAAAAAAAATAGAATGGCAATGCTTTTTATATATTATAAGGTATATAGAGCAGTTAAAACTACGTGTTTGAAAGGGGCCTCGAGTATTCTACACATATTCTGGCTCTGGCTTTGATTTAGAATATTTAGCACTAGGTAGGTAATTTTAATGCGTGTACTCTAATGGATATGCGTTAATTTGGTGCACACGACCATGTGACTACGACCACTAGGTGCCATTTCGGCTAATAAAATCATACTCATTATTTATTCTCGCTCTAATCAATTTATTTCAGTCTTTTAACTACCAAATATTGCACTTGTCCACAGGATTCATCGGCGTACCCTTGGCACACTTGAAGCTATGAGCAAAACTCTCCATATTCGAGACTGTTCCAATGAGTCGGAAGATACCTGGACTGTGAGGGTCGTGCTGCAGTTGGGTTACTAACGAACTCAGCTTTGTATTCGAGCAGTATGTCTGAAATAACGTTTGTTATTATTTTTTTACTGCGTGTTTGATGGATATCTTACGTTTGCAAACGACAGAAACAACAGTTGATGGCTGTTTAGGTGCTCCAGGCCCGGCAGTTTCATGTTTGCTTCGTAGTTCTTCTCGGCGTGCGTTTGAAATGCCTTAAACACCGCTTTAACGCCCGTTGTGTCGGCAATATTCTCCGATAGTGTTCGGAAAGCATTTAACTGTGAGGTAAAAAAATTGTTTGATGATTCTAAACGAATTATCATACGATTTATGAGCAGAAATTTTTTTTTTTCATTCTTACTCGATGAACAGTGCGGTTGTAGGTAATTGCATATCGGTGGAATTTATTGATGAAGCATTGAGCTCGTTTTTTAAATTCAAAAACTGTCGTATTGGACCACCAGTTGCGTACTGTGCCGTCGTGATCAAATTGCCGGCCTACGTCGTCAAAACCGTGAGAAATTTCGTGACCGATTACAGTACCTATACCTCCGTAATTTAAGGCCCTAAAAATAATTGAATTTTATGGTTTGAATTTGTTAAAATGTTTTTTTTTTTTTTTAGTGGGAATTTAAGAAGAGATTGTTCGTACGCTGGTTGCTCGTCATCGAAGAATGGAAATTGGAGTATTCCTGCGGGAATTGCTGAAATTTTGAATTTAAATTAAAATTAATTTTTTCAATAATAATTTGGAGAAAAAAAATTATGAGACGTACTCAATGAATTTCCTGGGTAATAATAAAAGGCATTGATATCTGTTGGAATTGCACTCCATCTGTGAGTAATTAATTATTAAATATATATGTTTTTTATATTAACTAACTAGTTAGGAAATACTTACTTTTTTTTATCAATTGAAGTTCTGAGTGTTCGAAGTTTTTCTGCACTTAAAAATTGAAACACTGATAATTCATTTTCAAGAAATGATTTTCCAATTTTTAGCTGCATTGGAAAAATAAAAAAACAAACAAATATTAGGATAGAAAAAATTATTAGAATGAAAAATTTCTGACATTACGATCAATTAAGATTTTTTTTACCTCTTTGTAGGAATTTTCTACAGCATTTTGATCTTTATACCAATCGGGAAATCCGACAAATTCTCTCATTGCTGCTAATTTTCTCAGAGCTCCCTGTTTGGAATAATCATCCAGCCAAGAGCAATTTTCAATGTCTCCTTTCATACCCATAATTATTTTATTGATCATATCCGCAGCCTAATAAAGAAATTAGAAGAATTATTTGGAAAATCTTCGGCAAACGTTGAGTAAAAAAATTTTTTACATCTTTCTTTGCCTTTTCCGAGAAATATTTTTGAATGTATGCATGAGCAAGTGTATGTTTCATCTGATTTTGGGCGAGGCAAGTGACCCATCTGGGTGATGGTGGTTGTTTCAAGTGATCCGGAAGAGATGCTTTCATAGCACTGAGTATTTCATCAGTTGTGTAAATTGCAATTGACTTTAGAAACCACCATTGCATCAAATTAACTGCAGAAAAAATACAAAAATAACGAATAACTCTGTGATGCTCTCTCCTTTTTCGATGAAAAAAAATTACATCCAAAAAATTTACCAATATCTCGCGGTGGTGTGTTGTCAAGTAAATGGACCAATTTCAGAAAATAATCCAGTGGAAGTGCTGCAATGATTTCTGACCCATCAATCACAATTTCCGGGATGTCAGAAAATACACTTTGAGCCTGACTCAACCAATCGATCTAATTTAGAAAAAAAATAATAGATAAATCCCTCGTTCTGTGGTAGGAAAAATTTTTTTTTTAATACCTTTCCATTGGGAGTTTTAGGTTTTATCATGTCGCTAGCACTTTGAAGATGATTTATCGTGGTTTTTTGAAATGTTGCAGAGACATCCGAGCTTGTACTATTAGTTTGAATAAGTTGAATCTAAAAAAAAAACATTTTTCAAGTTTTAAACATTGAAAATAAATGTAAAAAATTTTTTTTCTCACTGTTTTCAATTTAATTTCCAACTCGACAATTTTGTGAGCGTCATCGGCAAGTTGTGCATCGGTTACATAGTATCCACGATAATTAGCAATTAATTTAGCGACAGTGGTGATGGTTTTTTTGTACTTCATTACAGCCGGAGAATTTAAATAATCGTTTAATCCATTTCTAGGCATTGCCTCGGCGCTATTTAATTCCGCATAGTCCTTTCTAGGAGGTATAAACTAAAAAAAAATTGTTTTTAAGTTTTAGTTGTGGAAACAAGACGATGGGATTAATTATCTTACCCATAAAATATTATTCGTTGAGTTTTTCACGTCTGGTAAGACTGCTATTGTAAAAAACGGTGAAACACCAGCAAATATTTTATTAAAATTTCTGTTAATATCCTGCCAGGGTTTTTCAATCGTTTTCCAAGAATATTCATTCATTGCCATTGGCCATCCGCCGTGAAGATCAATAAGCTTCACGACATTCATTAATCCGGCTTTTTTTATTGTCTCCGTGTCCATGCATGTTTTGTACAATCGTTTTGCTTTTATCATTGCCAAATTGTCTGTTGGTAAATCCTCTGACTCTAGGATTTCTGAAAGCCATCCGAAAAATAATTATATTAATAAATAAATTTTCTTAACACATTTGGCAGGAATTTTTAGAGGTTTTTTTTTTTAGTTTGTTAACGATAACTCTGTAAATATTGAAAATAACAAAAAATATTATCAGATTTAAATGATAGAAAATTAAATTTCCTACAAAAAATGTAGAATGGAATTTTTCCGTAACTCTTTCAGTTTTTGAGATTTGAATGATTTTGAATAACATTTTTTATTATCATGCTTATTTACAGAGATATCGAACGATTGGTAAACAAAATTATTAAAAAATTGCTCTTTTTTGTCATGAGTTTATTGTTTTACCTTTGAGACGATATTTTGTGGTGTTGGTAATAGTTTTGATATGACTCCAATTGTCAACGTCAGTTTTTTTCGTATGTGATTTACCACATGCATATTTATAAAAATCTTGGCATGGATCCGCTGATTGATCCATACTTTCCATAATTTCTTCGGCTAAAAAAAATTACACAATTAAATTTCACTCAAAAAAATACTAATTTATAAATTTATTTAACTATTAGTACACATATGACTTTACCAATTTTTTTACAGTGCTCAGTTTGGCACACAGGCCCATCATTGGGGTCAAAATTCTTTCCATCAATCCCAGACAAGTGTCCAATAATAAAAATCACTAATACACAAGCCCTAAAATAAAATAGATAGTTTAGAAAAAAAAAAATAAGAAATGTATGCTGAAAAAAAATCCTATTTTATTACGATAAAATGAAATTTTGGTGTTGTAGCCTTAGGATCATTGTGAAAGAAGAGTTTCGAGTCGAAGAGAAGATGAACTATGTGTGATATTTCGAACTTCTGCATTTTTATTGAGAAACAAAAGTTCAGCACATTGTTCCAATTCAATAGTTCCATTTGAATTCAAAGATTTCAAACAGCTGAATATATTTGAAATCATTCGCTTCGATCATCAGTTTTATACTCAATTGACTTTTTGTAAAGGTGCCGATGATATGATCTGTATAAATAAATATATATATTGAAAGTCAATTTTAATAAATTTGGATAACGTAATATTTACATCAGTAGAATATTAAGGCATTATTAAAATTAACTAGAGCATGTTGTGTTTTCATGCTTGGTTGGAAAAATTTAATAAAAGGAAATGTTTAAAATTTTTTTAAGAATTATATAAGATAATTTTTTTTTAGCTATATAAAAAAACCGACGACAATACCAACAGAAAAATTAGTTATATGGTAAAAATAATTGTAAAAATGTATATTGTACTTACAAAAAATAATTCAGGAATTTTAGCACGTGTATTTATAAAAAATATTCAGTTACTCACCGAAAAAGTGTAAAAATTACCAAAAAAAAATGAAAAATCTGTAAAAAAAAGTACAACAATTAAAAAGACTTATGTCGATAGAAAAAATTGTATAAACAATGCAAAAAAAAATGTTTTTTGAAGATAATGACGAACCTGCGAACAGAAAATAGAAAAGTTACTGAACATTGAATTGGAGCATGTAATGGACATAATATAAATGTATTAAATCACTTGAAAAATAGCAATAACTACGTAACATGACCATTAATGAATTATACTTGCTCCATGAATAACCATTGAAAATCATGCTCCGTAGAAATGATATTTTTGTAGTGATTTATTGATATGCAGTCAGTTTTGAGGGTGGGATTTGCTTAGGGGACATTTTTAGTTTAATTAAAACATCGACAATTGAATAATGATAGATTTTTGTTAGCTTAGATCATTACACTGACAAAATAATGATTTAAGCCGACGAAAAATCATAGTTATCATCATCAATTTACATACGCGGAGCTCAATAAATATGGCTGAACGGTCTCAATCCGAGACCGAAACAGCAACAAGTCACAATAAAAATAGTAAAATAGTAATATAATGATATGCATTGGCGATAAACACACGCATGCACTTATAATTATTGATTTTACTTAGAAACTACGCGATCGCGACCTCCTACAAGGGACGGAAACGTTTTTAAAAAATCGCGTCGCACGGAATTTAATTTGTTTAAGTGCCCGGGCACTAACTACAGGTTGTCCCCCTTCCCTAAATAGCCGCTGCCCTCAACGAGGGATAAAAAGTCAAATTTCACGAGATTTCACACGCAAAAAATCAAGTGAAATTGAAGAGAAAAATACTTGCACGTTAGGCATGTATTTTACTCGCTGAAAAGCCTGCCAAAAATTGGGAAGTTGTTGAATTTAATGTTATTAAAGAATTTTACATTTAATTATCAATTTTCAAAAGGCAGAAATAGTTATACTTCCGGTTAAAATCATCCATGACTCGACAGATAAAATAAAAACTACAGTTTAAATTTTTGTGCGTGCTAATTCGACTCTCTAAGGAAGTAAAATCAATTTCTGCGGGTAATATTTAATTAAACTCTAGATAAATTCAATCAAAATTAGTTAATATCAAGAAATAATCATGAAAAAAAAGTATTAAATGTAAAAAAATTGAACAAACTATCAAAAAAGGAAAATGCTACGACAAATCATCACTTATATATTCACCACTCGATTCATCAAATATTTAAGTAATATTTTTTCAATGATAATATTGATAGTATTGTTTTTTATATAATTTGTTGATCGAGTGGTGTTTGCCAATGCATATCGTAGAGCCTGCACAAACAAAAATTTCCCAAAAATCACCGCATGCTTCGCAGCATTTGCAGAATTTTATGGGAGCATCATAAAAGTCTGAAACACCGAGATAATTACGATAATCTTCGATGGAAAAATTTTTTTATGCAGGAGTAATTATCGCATGCGAGACTCACCACCATCCCACGGCGAAACTGCAAGCTGGAACGTTGATTCTTGAGTAATCCATTAGGTATTTGGCACTAGTAACACTTTTCACTTTACAGCACATCACTACACTTCACTTTACTTCACCCTAATTGTCTCAACTTCACCTTGGTTCACTCACAGAAGCTACTCGACTTACTTTAATGCATTTAAAATAAAAAACGCGCGCTAATAGTAAATTTAAACTACAGCAACCACTACCTAGACTCGGCAACGGTCAGTTTCCATCGGTGGCAGAAGTTGTTGAGAGTGTTGAGTGTCATATGGGGCCTCAGCATCGCGAGCAGAGCGCTACAATCAAAAATAAAAAGATTTTTCAGTTGAAAAAATTATTACAACTCCATTGTGATAATTTTTTACTCTTATTACAATTATTTCTGAGCGTCGAAGGTGCAAGATTAAACTACATAATAACATAAACAATGATTCAAACCTACCACTGTAGATTTTTCCGCCAATCACCATCGGCACCGCGGGAAGAGTGTGTCAAGCCCGGCCTGGTTTTATGCCGAGCAGTGGTGTGTAGACTGCTGAGCATTTTCTGAAGATAATATAAGGACGGGACCTTCCATGTCGACTGTAGCTTGGAAAGAGTTGGCGCGCGTGTATCAGCTTTCTACCGGTCAAGCAGCCCATTGTCATCACCAGACACTCTATTTTCCATTTTGAGCTCGCATTGTTGAATGAAAAGTGGATAGAAAAATTAGAATAATTCACCTCCACGTTCGCTGTCGTAGGAACAACTCGAAAGACACAAAATCCACGTTGAGGTCCGCTTGGCAAGACGTAAATTCTCAAAAGGAATGAGTCTGTGCCCTGCTTGACGATTGGAACACTTGTGACCTAGGAGAAAAATGAATAATTAGAGGAAATGTGTTTAGAGTCAGTAGCAGTTAATCAATGAATCTGTAAATATATAGTTTTTATATCAGAGTCTCAAGTTCAATTTTAATCAGTTTTAAGTGCATTTTGTTAAAAATTCAGACTTTGGGACAACTTTCGACTAAAAAAAAAAATAAAAACAATCATTTATGGGAACAATTAAAGATTTGAAACCCTGAAAAAATTAACATTTATCAACTTGAGGCCTATTCAAGCATTTCAGACTCTGGAATACCTTCAAACAGAGTCTGAAAATTACGAATGGTTATTTTATGAACTTTTTGACACTCCAAACCCTGGAGAAACTTCAAACAGGGTTGAAAAAAATATTTACCACAATGACAGTAGCTAAAGACACTCATTGACCTCAGATAACCTCATAAATTAATGAAAAAATTAATAATTATATTAACAACAAAACAATTTATTTTTTTCATCCTTGCTGCAATGGAATAATCGTGCAAAAATATTATGAAATTAATTGAGCAGATATTTCATGATTTATATGAGGTTAACTGTCGTCAAGACTGACTTTACTCATACTATTAATTAATATTATTATAACAATGCCATTTGTTTACTTTTATTGTTTATTTTTTTCAACAATTAAACTGTTTTTGTCCAGAAAAATTTCTTTGAACTTGCCTGTCATGCAGAGACCACTGCTCATCGTCAATGCCGCAATTTTTCATGTCGCCCATCATAAATTCATGGTCAATAGTCGTTGGAATGCCATTGCAAAGGATTATTGACAATTATTTTCGTATATTCTAGCCGATTACGGCAATTATTTAATGGATTACCACACAGACGACGCAGAGTCCAAGCTATCGTCCGACATTTTGAGACGCAGGCACACAGAGAGACAGAGCAAGAGGGAGAGAGAGAGAGAGACGCTGGATGCTGATTGGGCTATGCAGCCTGCGCATGCGAATACGTCGAAAAACGCGCGAATTTTTAAAACGCGAAAAAGATAGAGAAAACAAAATATCTCAAAAATTAAAAGATAAAAAATTTTCATTCATGATTTTTATAGTGAAATTAATTTATCAATTAATCCCCAACAATTGTAGTCGAAAAATGAGCGATAATTCCTTTGAAAATCTCAAACAATTCACTATAATTTTTTTACCTCAACCAAACGTCTCACAATTTATCTTAAATAATAGTATATGAATTTTTAATCATATAATACTAAATTTCATCTCTCCTTCTCGTTGATAAATATTATTCTCAATTTAACAGGGCATTTAATAATTAAAAAAAAAAAAACAAATACTCACGTACAACAATGATGGCAAAGAGGATTCCCAGAAGCCTTCTGTGAAAACAAATATTTAATCATTTCCAAATTATTAACAGGTTTTTTTTTTCTGTGAGGAACGTCAGGAGAAAGTTATTTCATCAATTGACACCAATTTGCTCTAATTCTTACACGATACATCAATTATTTCAGATTTTTGAATTAATTTATCAGTCTTGACGTTCATTTCGTGCACATAATTGTTGTAAAACAAATCGAAAAATATATTAATAATTTATCTCTATTTTTAGGGATTCAAAAAAATATATCTTAAATTCCTGGAGTCATTTTTGAGCACATTTAATCATCTACGACTAGTAAACTCAAGAAACCTTGATCTTGTCACCGTAAAGAACTATCTGATGACGTTTCATGCTCACCAAATTGGTAAAAATAGTAAAATTCCACCCAACTCACCGTTGAATAAGTTTCTTTGCTTTAATCCAGATTTTTCACTCAAGATCAATGCCCTCTGGACAAAGGAGATGTTAAAAACACGTTGAGCAATAATTCAAGTTGAGCTTTAAGTGCAAATTTACAATTTACCGGAGTATATTCAGCTTTTTTTCGATGTTTTTCCATCGGTTGGCTTCAGAGCAAGCTCAAGTCAGCTCGAAAGACTGCTAGACTGCTGATGTGGCGTATGCAACCTCATTACACTGGGTGCTGATGTCCCACTTCAACGTAAGTCACTTTGATGAGCTGGAAATATGCAGGTAAATTGTGATACTTGAAAAACTAATCAATTATTAGAATAAAAATGCATTTTTCTAGGCTGTACCTAGCTTTTTCGTTGGATATCGCTTGGCTCAGCTGCTTATTCAAGATAGGGTAGCTGATGTACTCACGATTCAGCAACTGGTTCGAGATCTACATTTCAAAGTCCAAAATAATACACAGATTGCTGTACTCATTATATAAATTGCTGACACAAATTGTACGACCAATTTTTACTTTTAGATCCACTGTAAATACTTGGTAAGTATTTGCATAAGCCGGCACACAAGAACACACTAACACACTGGACTCTGAACAGCACAACCATAACCTCAATTTCGGCATTGGCGCCAAAATACCGCCACCGCGAATTTTTCCATTCAGAGGTGGTGGCTGCAAGACATTGTTTTCCATCTGATCTTTTCGATAATTATTGGTTTTTAGTCGACTGGTTCTTGAAGCTGTAGACTATATATGGAGATCGACGAATTTATATGCATTTTTTCTTGCTTGATTCAGCTTTTATTCTAAACACCAAAAACACATATTAACGTGCTCAGGGAGTGAATATGACTACAGGGAAAAAAGCAGAGTCTTATTAAGTGGTTCAAGGATGCTCTGTGCTTATAATTTCCCGCAAATCGGAGTCGGGATTGCAGCTCATCTCTACATTATACGGCACAAATGTTTGCCCGTGCGAATAGCCAGGGTAATTTATTCATTTGACCCTCTGCGTTGAGCTCATCTCCATGTGTTATTTCTCCGAATAATGCTAGGGCCGCACTTATTCACTTAGCCAAGCAGAATTCACTCATCCTGTGTCTCAGCTGCCCTCGGATATCTCCTTCGACCTCCCAATCATCATCAAGGTCCATTTGCGCAAGTAGATGCACCACCAGTCATCGACCAAGTGATATGTCTGTAGTAATGTTGATAGCACCAATCTACAAATACAAAATTAACATAGCTTCTTTGTCCATCAGAGTAATCGACATGACTGTACATAAATGTGTCAGTGTGGTCCAAAGGTTTATCCGCAGCTGTGCTCTCAGATTTCGCATACACGAGGTATGTTACAACGCCTCGGTGAAGGCTGAGACATTGGCAAAGTGAGTGTGTCAAGGTCGTTAAAAAAATTTATCAGTCAAGAAAACACCAAGAATCAACCGTCAGGAATAAATATATAAATATTATGTGCGTACATTCTTGCTGGTAGTACTCAATAATTAACTGGCAGATTGACTTAATTATGCTTAATTAATAGTCTCGACTTGTAATCAGCATTTGTCAACCCAAGAGCTGTATTCAGTACCATGGAACCCGCCGAGTCAGTGGTCAGAAATCGAAGATCACTTCGAAATTTAATTCAACGCCTGCCTGAAAATATATCATCCATTGTTGAACATTTTTTCTACAGGTCGGTTGACATTTAATTGCAAAGTGAAACAATGTTTAAAAAAAATTGATCCACTGCTGTCCTATTTTCGCACGATTTTTTATCAACAAATTATTCTAGACTGGGATTTCGCGTTGCTCACGAGCCTGTAAAATGGATGATTGGCTGTTCTGTGCTAGTGTTGCTCTGTCTCACAGGTTTGCTCCGCTTCCACCAAGAAAAAAATCCCTTAAAACTGTGGATCCCACCGAATTCGGATTTTGTACGTGATACCGAGTGGCTATTGTCACACTTCAAGGAGGGACAGCGAATTGAAAGTGTCATATTCACAGCAGAGGACATTTTGCAGCCCTTGGCGCTCTACGAACTGAATGAAATTACAAATCGTGTGCTCTCCGTCGAAACAGACGAAGAACCACGACAATCATGGCCCGATTTGTGTTTCAAGTGAGTATTATTACCAAAAAAAACAATAAAGATCGCATGAATGATCTCTAAATCTTCCAGAATACCCATAATATCCGGCTACACAAAGCGCGATCGGCGCGAAAGCGATTTTTTCGACGAGGAGCCATCGGAGCGCATGAACAAGAGCCGACTAGAGCCAAGTGTTCACGCGCCCAGCGACGTTTACTGCGAGATATTTAACAGTTTACCCAGGGGCTGTATCCTCCTGAGTATTCTCGATATATGGAAATACAATTCTAGCCTTATCCTCAATCAAACACACGACGACATCGTCACGGCGATTAATTCAGCGACAATCAGCCCGACACTTGGACACCCAATAAATTTCCTCGAGCTCCTCGGAGGCGTCGAGAGGGACGAGGCAGGCAGAGTAATCCGCGCAAAGGCGGTGAGGAGCCAGTGGTTGGTGCGCGTCGATTTTACCAACGTCAACATGAACACCGGCAACGACATGGGAACCTCAGACTGGGTAAGGTGAGTTTTTCCATGACCCCTGCGACACCGCACGGATCATAAACAGCCCGAATAACTTGTAGGCAACGGCAAACGTGTTGAACTGGGAGTCTGCACTGGTGCAGGAGCTGCAGGCCAGCTCAGAGGCACTCTGCACCTCGAAGAATCAATCGATGAGCATTTTATTCGAAGCTGGGCGAAGCTATGGTGACATCAGTGAGGCCACAATGTTCCAAGATATTAAAAAAGTCGTGGGAGGCACGATTCTGATAACGTTCTACGTCTTGTTCATCCTGTCACGATGCAACTGGGTGGAATTGCGCGTAAGTGAGGAAACAGTGGAAGATTAGGGTGTTATTCAGCGTTTGGTGAAAATAATTTACAACTTATTATGCCATTTTTATAATGTTGAATGTTTTGGCATTGAAAGTTGTTAAGAAATTTCACCATTTATTTCAGTATTGCCTTACAATGGCGGGTCTCCTCTGTGTCGGTGGAGCTTTCATCGTAGCCGTTGGTATTTGCTCTCTATTTCGTGTCCCCTACGGACCCGTACACTCGTCCTTACCGTTTATGCTCATGGGTCTGGGTGTTGACGACATTTTTGTGATGATGGCATCGTGGAAAGAAGTGCTTGCTCACGAGTGCAATCGCGCCAAACCAATAGCCGAACAAATAGGCTTGATGTTGAGTCATGCTGGCGCTGCAATATCCATCACGTCGCTCACGGACGTTGTGGCGTTCATTATCGGTGCCTCGACTGTGAGTTGAAAGGCGAAACAATGCGTGCAAGCGTATCCTTATCTCACGGGTAATTAATGTCTTTCAGATACTTCCTTCGCTGGAATCCTTTTGTATTTATGCAGCCGTCGGTGTTCTCGTCACATTCATCCTGCAAGTTACGTTTTTCGTCGCTGTTTTTACGCTAGACGTGAGACGAGTACGCGCAAGAAGAAATGGAGTTTTTCCATGTATTGTGCATGCCGATGAAACGACTTTTGATCCAAATCGTACGATCTCTTGGCGCGCAATACACTGGTTTTATTCCAAGATAGTATTAACTGTTACCGGAAAGATATTAATTATTTTTTGTACTATTGTTATAAGCGCTCTTGCTGGCTTTGGAGCATTTCAGCTCGAGCAGTGGTTCGATCCTGACTGGTTTTTACCTGCTGGATCATATCTCAGTGATTATAAAATTGCGCACAAGCATTTATTTCCTAATCGCGGACACTCGGCCGCTATTTTTATAGGTGACATTGATTATATTTCCGAGTACTCAAAAATCCTCAGGTTGACTGATGTACTGAGTAATATGACAGTGATTGATAGCATTGAATCTTGGCCACATGATTTTGCATCCTTCTGTCAGGATTTTTATGAAAAAGGTATAATATATTTTTTATTCAATAATTAAAATTGAAGTACTTCTTTTTTTTTGGGTTTCAGACATAACAACTGGCACGACATCTAGCAAGGATTTTTATTTTTATCTGTCGAAATTTCTATTCAGTCAGCACGGCGGGCGCTATCAGAGAAACTTTGAATTCAGTGGTGAATTAAAGTGCGGCGAGGATGCACCGCCGATAACACTGGCTTTTATAAACTTTGTATTTAAATCGTTCAGCGGACCGCACGAGTGGATACCGGCAATGGATGCTGTGAAAATCGCAGTGAAAGATGCGAGGTTCAGCAACTATGCGACCGTTTGGAGCCGGATTTTCGGTGCGTGGACTACAGACAAAGTAATCGCCGGTGAGGTGACACGAAATGTTATCCTCGCTCTCGTTTGCGTGATGGCTACGACGATTGTACTGACAGCCGAGCCGCAGACGTGCTTCTGGATTTTTCTCTGCGTCAGTCTGACTCTTGTCGACGTCTGTGGTTTCATGTACTACTGGGGGCTGTCGGTCGACATCGTTTCCTGCATAGGTAAAACTGTCCGCTCGGTGAACGTATAAAAAAAAAAAAATTAATCAAATGCTGTTGCAGCTCTGGAATTGGCCGTGGGTCTGGGGGTCGACTACTCGGCGCACGTGGCCCACGCATTTCTAAACACACGTGCGGTGGCCGCCGACGACAATCGCCATGCTCGCGCCTTGATTGCCGTGAGACACATTGGAGCAGCGGTAATTTACGGTGCTGGCTCCACACTGCTCGCTCAAATTCCTCTCGCCTTCTCTCAGGCCTATGTCTTTCAAACTTTCTTCAAAATCTTCTGTCTTGTCGTGCTGTTTGGCATCTGGCACGGTTTACTTTTCCTGCCGGTTATCCTTAGCTCAATCGGTCCACGCACTTTGCACCCCACTCAATCTAATTCCTCGTCGCCAAAAGACCAGGAATTACAGGTGCCTCTGAATACAATACAAACCGACAATTGATTATCATTTCATCTTTATCAATAATATTTATTTTTGGTTCAATAAACATACAAAATTATTACGCTATCCATACTATTAATCACACATTTATACAAAAATAATAAAATTGGATAACTTAAAAACAGGCGCAATATGTAAATATATTACGTTTGAAAAAAAAAAAAACGAATAAAAAAAAATTATTCACCAAAGGGATGATATCAAGATTTTATTTCAGACATCTCCCGCATGATTGGAAATAAACATGACTATTGTTAAACGTAACCGTAATCGTCTTGGATGCATCATTATTTATAATCGTAATTAATAATTATGAAAAATGAGCGGCGAGGGGAAACCCAATCGACAGGCGAAAGCCCCATCGCTGTCTCTCTCAGTCTTTCACAGTCCATATACTCTCTCACACTCTCTCTCTCTCTCTCTCTCTCGTATCATGTATGTATTTAAACTTAATTATTTTCTCATACACTGGCCGTGGATTTGTGGACAAAATCCTCAGCGAAACACTCGCAGTCAAATGAAGACCCGATTACACTCGGTGCGCACATTTTCGTTTTGTTTGTTTATTTCAGTACAGTATCATCATCTCGAATGAAATTTAGCACGCGACGGTAGACTGCTGGGCCGCAAGCCGCACACAAACAGTAAAAGTTAGATATTACATTTGTTTACTTAGTTTGAAATTTTACAATTCGAGGGATCCGTATATTTGTGTTCCCTGTTTGGATTAAGGAACCATGGATATATTATACAGCAAAAGGTGCCAATCAGTTAATTATTTGTGTGTGTGGTGTGTGTATGTGTGTGTGGGGGAGGAATATGAGGCGGCGCGCGATGGGATATTTCGGGGGAAAAAGCTCGTTGGTACAGTTGGCGTAAATTTTTTTTTTTTTTTACAAGAGGCCGTCGCGCTTCATTGATTGTGTCTTAATTATCGGCAGGGAACATTTAGGATTCTTAAATACATTAATTAAGGAATGACAGGACGCCGATTCGACACGTAGAAGGCGGGAGGAATTTTTTTTGTTTGTTTTACGGCCGGGGAAAGACACTTTGGGGTACAGACAGACACACAGAATCAGAGACTAGGCTACTATCGACTATCTACCAACTATATCCTAGGTGCACATGCACACGGTATACATACACACGCGACAATTGATATACGATATTATTAACATGATATGTATACGCATGTGCACACAATTTGAGTTTCCTCGAGTTTTATTCGTCGTTATTATTATTTACGAGTTAAACGCTGTTTATGTCGTTTAATAAATGTGTTTTTTTTTTGTTTCCATTAGTCAAGCTTATGCCCAAAAATCTACCAGAGGCACTTTGGGTTTATTAGTACCATAAAAAGTCGGCGTGCACAGGAGCGGCATCAACACACCGTGGCGAAATGATTTTTTTTTTGCACCGTGTGAAACCTCAATTGAATCAGAGAATAATTCATCGCAATTTTTATTCAATTGGCCGAGTCTTTCCCCGGTTTTTATCTTTAGCCTTGGTCTACGTGCCGAAACCACCTGTCGCCTGAAGCTTTATATTGATTCACTGATTGCCTACTTTTTTTCATTTAATTTTTCGTCTTTTGCCCACCCGTGTTTCCCGCTCGCTTCTCCTTTAGTTGGATAACCATTGTGTGTTGGCCATTTTCAAAAAACATTTTTGAGCAATAAATACTTTCTCCACGTACAACTTGCACATTGAATTGACGCACTTGATCACACATATATATTCACACGCACTTTCACAATTTCATTCGTACCGCGGCTTCAATTTGCACCGGGGAAATTAGTTCACACTAAATATGGCTATACACCCACAGAGTAATGTTACGTTAATTAATGATTATCAATTCATATCAATTCAATATCAATGTATTACAATCAGACAATACTCAACAGTGATCATTATTCATATATATTACAATAATTAAGAGTGACAACAACATGACGACGGAGAGCTTTGAAGCATATTAGGAGAGGTGGCACAAGGTGGTTCGTATGGAAATTTTTTTTTTTTTGTGACAATTGACATTGGGGTTTTGTATGATTTTTTTATCCAACGGTTTTATTTAACTTGTAAGTATGTTTAAATTTTAGATTGAATTTTTTTAAGTACTTCCTGTGAAACGAATTTACATAAAATTGAAGGTTTACTTATTAGGGTGGTGCCAACAAAAAAAATTGAGAATTTTCAAATTCTTTTTCAATTTTTAAAATAATTAAATCTCTCGATTGGTTTAAAAATATTGATAACTCCACTGTATGCTAATATAACAGCCGGACTACTTTAGAATGTTATATTTCTTTATTTTCTTCATTTTTTATTAGAGAACATTGAAATCAATGTAGTTTAAAAATTAAAAAATTCATAAATAGGCCATAAAATTAATATTTTGAATTAAAACTTTGTAAAATTCATTTATATTACATGCAAAAAAATTTGCTACAATCACATTTTAAATAGTTTTGTAGATTTCAAAATTCATGAGCGATCTCTAAAAATGCTTGTATCAGTAGTACAATGTTAAAATATAATTAAAAGCCGAGTTATTTACTGTCTTTTAGTCTTTTAATACATTATTTACTTTTATTAAATAAAACCGTTTGAATAAAAATTTTTTAACCTTTTTCTTCTTTTTTTTAAGATTAATGATAATGATGACGAAGACGATTGCATGACAACAAATGAATATGAAATATATGGCATATTTTTCGGGGACATATGAACCGTATTAGAGAAAAAGGGAAGCACGCACACTCAACACAACCTTGAAAACAGAGCTAGCCCTCGTGCGCACGTGGCCACAGTCCATATGATTAATTCCTATCAACTAATACACGCGGTCTCCGCCGGGAATTAATTTCCTATCTCTTCACCATCATTTTTGTGTGCGTATATATTTATATATATATATTTATATCGCCACCATATATATACGGAAGGGCACGCGCACACATATATTTATATACATACACATATGCGTTGTGCCAGAGCATTTGTTTTAAGTGTATATATGTACACATATACATAAGATATATACCATTCAATGTATATTATATATAATTATATATATATAATTATATATGATTTAATCATATAATTTTATATATATAATAATATCAATTATTTTATCTAGCATTATAAATTAATTATCGCAATTAGAAATAAAAAAAAACCTAATCGAGGTTTTTTTCTTTTCTTTTTATCTATTAGCGGTGGATGGAAATGTTTGTTCGTTAAAATCGGCCCGACTGGCCCCACACGTTGTCAGTCGTATCGGCATTAAAAATCCGATCGATCAATTATACATTTACAAATATATCGTTCCCACGCATTATTATCATTACACGAATTATTTATTTATATTTTTTTTTGTTCGATTAAAAATTTTGCTCCTTTACCACAGGTGGACCACAGATAGATACACGTGATTTTGTTTTTTTTTTTCACGTGGCCACTCTGTGTCAGCGAGTGTGTGTATAATAATACATAATATTCTATTGCAATATCATTATTTTGGTATTTTATATACAATTATCTGGTAAGTGCGGTGATATTCGGTTACACCTGCCAGCCAGTGGCCTTCCAGAAGACTTTGTTGCATGTGCTCTGTTAATTAGATATTTTAATTCGTATAATTTCATGATTTTATGTTTTTTTTTGTTTATATCTTTAATATTTTTCTTGATCATTTTTGGCTCGCATCCACATCACCCACGCACCTAATATTTACCTATAAATATCTCGTTTTTTTGTTTTTATTATTATTATTATTTTTTCTTGTATTCATATGTATCATTATCCTTCTTGGATGAGTCGTTTAGTATTATAAAAAATTTTTTTCTTTGAAATGAATTAGTTTTTCGCGTATGGTGATCGATAATGAAAAAAAAAAAAAATCAAAAACGGACTATCAGTCGCACGACGCTCTTTCTATGACGTTCGCTCGTCGAGGTTTATATGTTAGGCCAGTTCACTTGGCAGCAATTTAACCGTAATAACCACGCATCATAACTCAGCAGGGCCACTCATGACGCGGCGGCTTAGTTGGATGCTTGGTTGGAATCACGGGGCATCAGGGATTAGCGTCTGCTGCCATTATATTGTGCACCTGCTCCAATTTGTACGCCAGCCTCTGCTTCTGTGAAAACTCGTCTTCCTCCAGAGTCACAATTAATTGTTCGTTGTATTTACTCGCGTACGTATACAACTCGTAGAGAGCACAGTTGGTGTTAAACTCGTTCGTGTGCAACTGCGGAAAAAGAAGGAAAAAAACACGATAAGATAAGAAAAAAAAAATAGATACATTTATGTGGAGCATTTTCTGTCAATTTCACTCGCCACTTCCTACTACTCACCCTCGATTCCTCGGCCAACATTGCGTGCATGTCTTGATCGGAAATGGCTGGCATTATTTTTATGTCCGAGTAATAACGCTCTACCCATTCTTTATACACTGGAATGTCCTTGGCGTAGAGTAATTTTGAACTCGGTGAATCTTTACCTGAAATCCAAAGTAATCGTTTGGTTAAAATAATATTTTCCACTGGATATACAGTCAATTAAATTATTTTATATCCGTGAAATATACCTAGTCTGTGATCCGACGTTGAACAGCTGTCCATAAATGTCTGTGCAACTACTGACAGACACGAATCCACAATATTTGATTTATATATATCAAATACAAAATTTGGATTTTTAATAAGATTAACCCAAAACCTGAGTGGAAGTGAATTACTTTTCCACGTGTGTACAACTTCTGGGTCAGATATGCCATGATGTAGCGCCTGATCATCGAGAAAATCAAACATATATTTAATAGCAAGCGGCAGTGCAGATCCTCGATGAGCTGTGCTGAAAATAGTTTCAAACAAGTCGTCGACAAATTTTTGAAGTGTTCCCTTTGTCGCGAGTAACCTCGTTAAATAAATTTCCGAGACCATCTTATTGCCTCGCTCGCCCTCTTTTTGAGCATCTGTATCGTGGTGTTTAACTAAATGCCAAACTTTTAGACCACCGTCATGATCATGATTCAGCGGTGAGGTTGCACGTGATAGTGGTGGACTTGCCGAGCTGAATTTGCTCAAATTCAGCGTCTCATACTTGTGCGACTTGTCCGTTTTCTCGGACAATATTGAGAGGTTGTAGATGGATGACTGTTTAGAGACTAGGCTGAGAGAAGCACCATCTGGCACCCGGTAATGATTTAGAGTATTGCGCTTTTTCCACTCGCCCTCAGTCTTGGTCGTGGAATCCTCGTCGTAGAGAATCAATCTGCCCGACGCTCCCGTCCGCCACTCTGAGGGTGGATAAGAAAAAAAAAAAAAGAAAAAATAAACATTAATATCGGCATCTATTGTGCCGGCGGTCTAGGATGGATTGCATGGCAAACATACCGAGGTCAAGATCCTCTTTTCTGGGTCGTTGACTGAAGGGCGTAGCTCGATAGACAGTATCGAGCGCTTTTTCTTTCACCTGCGAGATTGTGTCGCAGTCAAGTACCTTCACCTGTATATTTTCCGTGTGTGGATCCAGTCCGGTAAACACTGTTTGCTGAGAAATCGTCACATAGACAGTCTAAAAAAATTATTAAAATTACGATTAGTTGGATATGAAATTTTTTGGATTAATTATAAGGGGTTATATATCCAGTTGCAAGGTTTAAAAATGAATTTTTTGTTAAAAACAGTCAATTTTTAATAGAGGGTTCTTAGAATATGATAAATAATGTTTTTTTGATACTAAACCCGAAAAGGAGTTGAAAAAAATGTATTTTCCAACTAATCCAACTGGATATAAACCCTTAATAATGATAATTAAAAAGGTTTTTTATTCATCACCATGGGTTTAAAGTCGATTGACTGCCTTATAAGCTTTTCCTCCGAGAGTGAGTAGCGAGCCTCAGACGAGATTGAATCCACAGGGCCCTTGTCAACCTGCTGCTTCATCGCACGGAATAGCATGTAAAGTGGCTCGCCAGCGCACTCGCGCATAAATTTATACAGCAGAAAAGTGAACCAGGCAGACAGCATTTTTTCCGCAACGCTCTCAGTTCTGAAAACAAAACGCGCATTTAATTCTCGAGTTAATTAAATGTCCAGAAGCGTAAAGCGTTACGCCGAGTAACAAAAAAAAAAAACTCATTTATTTGTTACGAATAATATTGCAGATGTAATAAATGTGCGAGAAGAGATGTAGAAAAAAAAAAAAATTAATAATAGATTCAAGTGTGCTTCGTGACTAGGACATTTGCAGCAGTAAAATAACAGTGATAAAAAAGAAAAAACAGAAAAAAAAATTAATGTCATGAAATTACGTTGCTTCGCAATACCTCATGAGCATAATGCGTTGCACAAAAGGGAAAGTCAAGTGAGAAATATGTATTTCGTTGATGACACTTTGCGTACAGTACACTTACCGTCTAAGGAGCAGCTTAGGATGGCTCTTTCCCTCCATGCATTTTTCGATGAGCTCTGCCAGAAGAGTTTTCAAGATGTCAGTACAGTACTCCATCTTACTCTGCAGCGTGACCATGATGAGACTGGCGACATTAACGCGGTCTCTCATCGAGAAGTAACGATTACTCTCGAGAGTTCTAACAAAAAGCAGGAGAAAAGTCTTGTTCATAATGAGCTGACCAAATAAACGCAGTCCCTTTTCCTTCCGCGATAATTCCGGGCGATCCCACTGCAGAACCACATGATTCTCCACATTGGGAAAGAGAATTTTCATGGCATAAGTGCGGTAATCAAGGAAGGGTATACCACCGCTCGTGAGATCACCCGTGAGATCGGTCATTTCCGTTTGTAATTCTGCAAATGCCTCTTTACACTCAGCCGCAACTCTCAACTCCAGTATATCCATTTGTTCCTGCATGTTCTTCAGCACGCGATTGCTCTCGGTGGATTTTCGTCGGTAGGCAATGAGGAAAGCAATGAACACAAAGATAACAATAACAATGGCAGCGATAATGCCAATGAGCGCGGGTTTAGACGGTCCATTCAAGCCGGCAGGCAGAGCATAACTCAGCTTGCCAATCTTAAAACGAAGGATGTTTCCAACGATAACAATCACCTCCGGTAATTCTTGTTTGTCTGGCAATCCCTCGGCATTGAGAGCCGGCGGCTGAGTAAATGGAGGTTTGCAGGTGAGCTGCTGTCGTGACAGAGATGTCACATTGCAGTACGTGCTGCCAATCTGCACGATAACGTCCGTCTCTTGACAGGCGCGATCCAGATGCTGACCATTGATCGTCAGATAGTCGCTCTTGTAGTACTTCACCTCTTCATCGAACGTGTCGTAAATGGGGTTGGGATACAGGTGGAAGTGTTGGAATTTATTTTGCGTTAAATTCTGCACTCGGCTGACATTGTCCATGCGAAATCCGTACTCGAGCATGAGCGGGTGCTCCGCGTCAATCACAACGTTCTCAGCAACCTCAATTGTCGGCGAACGACAATCCATGCTCGTTTGGCTCAATACATCGCAGCGCGAGACAAACATTTTCTCATCGTAGTACACGTACATCTGTGGATTTTGGATGTAACCGAGATTCTTACCGATTACAGAAATTTTTATTCCTCCTGCGGGAATGCCTTTTGGTGTCTTCATTTGTCCAGCAACACCGCTCTCCACGCTCTCAATTGTCGGATCATCGACATACTCAAAGAACCCGTCATATGTACGATTGCGTCCGTCAAATGTCATTAGCAGTGTTCCATTTCTGTTGCTGTCGCTGGCACTCGTCATACACAGGGTCTCGTTCGACTCGGCGCTAATTACCGAGCAAGGCAGTTGGTCTATCATCACCTTGATCTCGCTGCCGGCATTCATGTACTTGCCCGTGATCTTGACGATTGTTCCACCGCTGCGCGGTCCGTATTTAGGTGAAATGTTTGTTATTACCGGATTCACGAACTCGTAGTTATACTTGGATTGACCGCGATAATTCTCTATTTTAACGATAACTGGTCCCTTTTTGGATTCTTTTGAGCCTGGGCCGTCAACGCGGCAGGTTATCTGTTTTGTACGAATGTAGAGCGATTCATAGGGTTGACAATTCATGCCGGCGACGGTGACACCGCCGTAAATGTCGTTAAAAGTCTTGCCAAGATTGATGCCACGAATGGTGATGTTGGTATTGCCCTCCCACGGTCCCATCATCGGCTCGAACAAGTGAATCTCCGGGTTTGGACATGTTTTGTTTCTGTCCAGCCAAAGATCATCGGGATTTCCTGGTCCACATTGTTCCTTGACTTCACAACGATCTGTCTGTTGACACCAACCGCAGCTGTATTTGGGCGGAATTGCCAGGCACATGCCGCAGTTATCTGCCATATCGCGACACCTGTAAATGACTATGTGGATATTGTCGGGATTGTCGAGTGGCTTGGATCCTCCCCATATCACTGCAAAAGGCACGGTTATGTTGGGCGTGCGGGAGGTGTAGGAAAACTCCATTTCATCGCAGTAGATCGTGTCGGCAAGCAGTCGCGCATTTACGCTTGTAACTCGGCCCTCGATATTGAATTGGCAGACAAACCTCGTCTGAATTATAAATTGCTGCAGAGAGAGAGAAAAAAAGATCATATAAATAATTATTATCAAGCAACATGGCAAAGTACATTACGTACCTAGGTGCGTAGATTTTTTTCATCGTGCCAGGACCGAAAGTTCAATATTATTATAATCAAATGAATAAAAAAAAAAAAAGAAAAAACTACTTTGGGAAAGAACTCATAATTGATTTTTTTTTATTAATCTGAAATGTGGTGCTTTCTTCTCGAAAAACGACAAAGAAAATTGAACTTTCGGCCTTGGCATGATAAAAAATAAATTTAATACTTACTCCTATGATATGCACTTTAACGCGAATGGCCTTTTTAATGCCGGAAGACACGAGAATCTCCTGAGACTCTGTAGCATTGATCGTCGGACAGAACGCCGGTCCACTTCTGTAGCTTGGTCCCATCCGCTAAAAAATTCAAACAAACTTTTAAAATTCGCTACCAAGAAAAGAAAGAAAAATATATATCACTTTACTCACACTGACGCCCGTTACCAGGATGTCATTGCGACAATTGGCCGCAGTATCGTGAGTGCACCTGTGTCCATCGACACACCAGTCGCAGGGAAAGCTCGAGGACACACACTCAGTGCAGGAGGAGTAGGTGTTGCAGTCAAAGAAGGTAAAGTTGGTGGCAACGAGATCGGGACCATTGGTCATTCTGACAGACAATTTGGCGGTAAAGTGATGGTTTCCAGTGGGTATTGTGGGTAACAAATCGGTCCTTGGCGTCGTACAATTCACTCCAAATGACTTTCTGGTGGCATTGGTGATGAGCGTTTTGTCCAGGGCTGAGAACGCGCAGAGAAATTCGCCATTCAGGGTTGGCAGGTGGTCTATCACGAGTTCCAAGGTTCTTGCGATAGTTTTTTGCAACTGGTCGGGAGTTACGGATGTTATTGTTGTACATCGCCCACTCTTGTAGGATATCCAGTATAGCGGGTCTTTAGCTGCATCCTGACAGTCGCTACGCAGATTACACTTGTTCTCCAGTGAGCACCAACCACAGTAGGGATCTTTAGCACCCAGGCAATCCCAACAGGTCTTGTACACGGAGCATTCTTGCACCTTGACCTTGGAGACTTTCTTTTCCGTCAGGACGTATAGGTGCATTGGCGGTTGCTGTGAGTCAAACAGCAGGTCGGGGTTCACTGATGAGTTCGTGTCTATCTCCAGGTCACCATACTCTTGCGCCACGCTCGCGCTCTCGACAACCACCTGCAACACACGAGGGATTTATGTTAATTAATTCTCTGGGTTAAGCGCAACTTTTAACTACTGCTGGCAATTATTAAACAAAATGCTCACCCCTGCATATTCTGGTATTTATAATAATTTCACCTGTCTATCATTTTAAGGATGTATAGCGGGGACTAGACACAATTAAAACACTTAGAAAAATGTGTTTTCATTAAAAGATACATCAATTTTGAGTTTTAACTCGATAAAAAATCAATATTCATGGGCTAATACATGCATATAACGCGACGGTAATAAATATTGGTATAGTTAAAACGTGGCGAAAGATTGTCAATCAAAATCAGCATAAATTCCGCTATATTCGACTTTTTTGGGTAGAATAACCTGTATCACGTTGGATAAAAATAATTATTTTATGTTTTTCATTTAAATTTGTGTTGACAATAAATTTAGTAATGATTTGATGAAGAAAAAAAAATTTTTTTTTTTGTGAAATTTTCAAAGGGATACTTGGAAATCTCGTCGTTTTCATGATTTTTTTGGTTTTCCGCTGATAACTCAATAAATACGCGTTATATCGAAAAATTTTATTCTAGTTAAATTGTCGAGCATCATATAAGCTACAAAAAACGTTAATTAAATTTTTTTGTATCCTTCATAGTTTTCGAGATATCACCATTTTTTGAAAATTTTGATTTTTCAAAATATCTCGAAAACAACGAAAAATATCGAAAAATATTACTCTACGTTTTTTATAGGAAATAAACCCCCCGATCATTTAACTCCTATAAAATTTTTCGATATCTCGCTTAGTTTCAGAGTTATCAGCAAAAATCACAAAAATCATGAAATCCAAAGGGGGACCCCTTTGAAAATTTGACAAAAAAAAAAAAATTTTTTTTTTTTCTGTCAACCGTCTTAAAAATTATTTTTAATAGTAATTCAATCAAAAAATAGAAAATTTTATGTTTTCTCTCATTGAAAGGCACGTCAAAAGGTTAAAATTCACCAAAAATGACCAGTCCTTCGTATATCTATTCTCAATTGATATCTTTCCAATAAAATGCATGTCAAAACGCTGAATACCCAAGAAAATCGATCATTTCTTCTAGATAGCCATGTAATATAGTGTTAAATATTTTGCTGATGGTTTAACAATTTATATTCAAAAATTACACAATAGCTCATGCGAAATAAAGCAAGATAATTTATATTTACAAAATTCTCCAAGATCTTTTTTCTTTCTTTCGTTTTTTTTTATGCTCACGTAATTCATCTTTGTTACTTGGGCCATATGATACGTTTATATAATCACATATATACGAAATAGTGCAACAAGTTCAGCGAGATACTGCGATCGATCAACCGGAGCAATAAGACGTAAAAAAAAAGTAATTCAACTGTATCTGTACGATCAACGATTTGTTTAAATGCATATCATATATATGCCTGGAGGATATGCACTGGGAAATCTCGGTAAATAAATAAATTACAGAAAAAACAAAACATAAGTTGGAGGAGGAGGAGGAAAAAAAATGAAATAAACAAATGGAGCTGAGATATAATACTTGCTCAATCATAACGGTATTTATTTGCTTGATGAAACAAAGACCCAGGCATTTCGCAAGGCCGATTTTGTTGCAATATAACTATGTATACACAGAAACAAAGCCAGAGCAGCAGAGGCGGATCGATTCGCTCACTGGAAAAGTCGAGGTGGAGAATATATAAAGCAAACTATTCGCTTCGAGGGGGAGCATCGTGTCGACTTTTGCGACCACATTTGCGCCCCTCTGGGTGGCATTTTTCTCTGCTCTCTTCTCTCGTATTTTCAAGCATGTGATTCATTTATACATTGGTTATACCTCGTATTTAATATGAAATTTATTAACTATTAAAAAGTTTTATTCATTGTTGATCAACTTTTTCAATGTCCTCGCAGTTTTCCCTGTGCATATAAAATTCCCAGCTACATTCAAATGGATGGAGCGCAGCCATTAGCAATGAGACGAAAGTTATATACACGTCTGTGCGCAGCAGCACTAGACAATTCGACTTTGAACAATAGAGAAACTGCCAAGCATGGAAATTCTAGTCAGTGTAATTTCACTGGCATTGCTAATACATATTCGACGCTAAATCGATCCGTAATAATTTGCTCGACGACGGCCTATCGCTGATGAAAGTTTGAGGTGTACATGATCATGTTCAGTGTCTAGATGCTGCCTCTCAACATTTATCCATTGTGAATATGATTAAACAACGCGCTATATTTCTATTCTATCTCTTGATGACTCATCCAGGAAATGAGATAATGATGTAATGACTCGTAGAGTCATCATGCAAAGCGTTCATACACGCCAGCTGCTATCACTCATCGCTGCCATGACAATCCATCGATTTCAATGTAACTTATTCGTAATACTAAATCAAAATTCTATATTATCTCAGACAACTCGATTTAATGGCTTTCAAGATATTACCTTGGCTTAAAATTTCTTCAGTTTTATATCTATATATCATAGTTGTTATTAATTCTTCTCTCTTCACTTGCATCATTACGCAAATTTAATTATTATAATGACTGGAAAAAAAAATTGTTTTATTGTTTTTATTTTACTGTCGGATATTTTTTATGTCACTCGTTGAGTGACGAAAACTGAAATCTTCAAGAACGAGTGCGAAAAAAATTATTTTTTTCTATCAAATATTCCAAAACTTATTATTAAAACGACTCCAACTGAAAAAAGCAACTTTTTGGCTGACGTAACGTAGGTTATTCTACTTAAAAATTGTAAAAGTACCAAAAACAATTTTTTTCTTCGAATATGCGGAATTTCCTTGGCTAGAAAAATCTGGCAAGTTGATTTGGATACTTTTGGTCGGTTGCAATTGACATTTTATATTTTCACAAGGTCTGCAGAGGATGAGAGTAGAGTATTGTGGAGATTGCGTACACGAAATGGATACTGGAGTTTGGGGCCAAGTGGAAATCGGGTTGAATGTGTATCGCTGGTGAGTTGGAGAGAGAGACGCATGCTTGCAGCTATGGAATGCCACGGAGTGGCGATGTGAAGGGGCAGGAGAGAGGTCGAACACCCGCCTCGAGGCTCAGTATACCGAGTGCCATGGGGCGAACGATCCGAGACTCGTGTGCGAAAGGTCAAGATCGGGAACAAAGGAGGATCGAGCGCTTGGTGCAGAGTTCTCTCGATCGAGAATTGCTTGGATCTGCCGTGTTTGTGGATGCATAGAAAGCAGAGAATAGTATCGATGAGAATGCTCAGCAAGTGTAGGTATACCCAGTTGATCTAGATTCTACCGCAGATACGAAGTTTAATTTGAGTGAAAGCTCTCATTTTGCTCAATGAAATCAGTCTAATGGATTTCTCCATTAATTTAGGTACATTAAATCCACTGTATAATCACACTGTTCTTCGGCCTTGTCAAAATCATGCATTAGACAGATAAAAAATTTTTTTTACTTTGGAATACTCCATGAAATCTGCTAAATAAATTTTTTTCAATAAAGAAATCCATTGAATTAATCGCTCGTATGAAAAAAAAAATTGAAAATTAAGTCAGAAGTAAAAAAAAAACATTTAAAAAATAAATAAACACAGTTAAAAAATATTCTCCTTCAATTTTTGCTCTTATTAAATTGTTTTTTAAATAAATTTTTGTCTTTATTATAAACAAGAAGGGAAATGAAAGTAGAAAAAAAATTCAAATAATTTTTGAAATTTTTTTTATCATGATTTTAGCTTTTAACTGTATTTAAAAAATGTATATTTATTTTTTTTTTAGTAATTTCTCAAGATGAAAATCATTGAGAATAAACTGGTGAAGACAGGAGTCTTTTATCTCGCGCAACTTTCTCTCTCGTTTGCCATCTATTCATCAAGTACTACCGGAAGTGATGCAAGACACAGAAATAAAGCTAATGGGCGCCGACAAAACGCCTGCAGTGAAAGCAGATGAATCAATAAAACAAGCCAACGTCATGTAGAGATCTTTCATCGCGTCAATCTAATAGAAAATTCAATTTCCACCACAATAAAAGCATTGTCTCCAACAATCCCTATTTTTCCACTACTGCAAACAACTTAAAAAAAAGGAAAAACCCTGATTCTCTCATCACAACTGTAAATGAATGGAACTGATGATTAATTGAGTTTTTAGCAGAGCATTTTCATATGAATAATAGACAACTTAAATGCGAAAGAGGAAAAAAAAAACGGAAACTCGAATTCAAGGCAGAATTCAAAGGGAAGTGCACGCAATCTCTTGAAAGAGAGAAAAAAAAAGTAAAAAGATTAAGGGGGAAAAAAGATGAAAGATGTTTGCTTCGAGATTCATTTAGTCAATCGAATAGAGACGAGTGGAAGCGAAGGTTAAAATTCTCTTGACGCCTTAATTAAGGTCGCGAACATTCGAGATGAGTTTGTCAATGAAAAGAAAAATGAATAACGCCCAGTTATATACGTCTATATATCTAGCTTTACCCGTTTCTCTGTATACATATAACTAAAGCCCCGACTGATGTCGGAGGATGAAGCTCTCTTAGCACGCTCCTTCTCTTTATCCGCAATTTTCTCGTAGGCCAATTAATTTCACCTCAGGGTCTGCCGAGTTCGAGGTTCTCTCTTGATGCTTGTATAAAAGAATAATAAAAGCTATGCGGCTGTTGGTGCTATTCAAATATTCTACCGTCTAATCCACTTACCGAATGCATCGCAGCAAAAAACAGATTAAATTTTTCCCGCCCTGCTCCTCTATTTTTTTTAGCCGACGAATAAAAAAAATAAATCGTTTTCCGGCATCATGTAATTTTAGAAGTAAAAAAATAATCAATATAGAGTAAATGTATGGGTGGTTGTGTTCGGTAGGGGTTGATTGATGTTTATAAGATTGTATTGAATGTTTTTTGATATGAAATAAATTTTTTTACAATTGTCAAAAGACAGTTAAGTGAAAAATTTAGGTTTTTAAGTAGAATAACCTACGTTATGTCAGCCAAAAAAGGGTTATTTTGCTTATTTTGAGTTGGAGTAGTTTTAATAATAAGTTTTGGGATATTTGATTAAAAAAAAATAATATTTTCTTTATTAATTTTCGTGATTTTTTTATTATATACACATAAATATATCATATTAATACTTTATTACATATTAGTTGCGGATAAAACCTTGTAAAAAGATCGACTAAATGTAAAAATCCGAGAAGAAAAAGATGCGGCAGTAAAATGAAAGAAATAAATTTTCATTCTTCAGTGATTACATCAGTCAATTTTATGTACGGGTGTTCATCAATGTAAAATGTGATGGGTAAAGGTCGTATATCTATATATAGAAACGACGCACATACAGCTATAAAAAGATATGAATAGTAACAGCAGAAATTGCGTAGTGTGTGAATTTTCTCAGGTGACTATAAATTACAATTGAAAATAATAATTTGAAGAAAGAAAAAATGAAAAAATGATGGAAATGATGATGGTTAGAGCCGTGTGCGCGCGTGCAAGATGAATTTTAAACGATGTATATAAAATTGTGTAAGTGTGTTTATATATGTACATGGGTGTATATTGCTGCAGAAAGGCGCCGCGACGTCGTGTGCATAATACCAGCAATTACCGTCGGCCATAGCTAATGGCGTAACCTTATTTATATGCCGGATTTCCAATAATGCAATTCATTAGTCTCGATGCGGGAGAAACAATGGACCGCCTACTCTGGAGTTTTGTGTAACAACCAGGCTCCCTTTTTCATTTTCTCCCGTCATTTATGCGCGCTTCATCGCAGAGCTGCTCATCGCCTGGGAAAATCCAGGAGCCGACGTGACTCTCGGGTGCAAAAGCTGCCGCAGGGCCACTGGGAAAGGCTTAAAAAAAAAATAAGAACAGGACTCTGAAGGTAAATGCGCGCTCGCTCGGTCAGTATCGATTGCACTCAAAGATTTACGATTTAGCCTGGGGATTTACGCACACGTCTACCTCGGGGAAATTGTCTCGAGTGTCCATAGCACCATATAGCCGATGAAAAGAACACGGGCTATCAGTCCGTCTCTGCGAGTAATTAGGATAAATAACCTCTTGAAACGACCACTTTTATTTGCCAATACGGAAAAACGAATTTATATGTTGACAACAACCTTTTATTTAAGTCGTTTTCAGTTTAGATTCGATTCAGTTTTTAATCTGAAAGAGTCGTATTTTTTTTATTCTGTAAAATTCAAGTATTTTAATTGGTACCCGGGCAAAAACTGTTTTAGTTACCGTATAATTGGAATCGATTTGAGGATAAAATCCGAAAAATGTATACCCACAAGACGATTTTACAATGAAAAATCGGTTAGCCAGTGATGCCATGTCAAGAGAGTGGTTCGATCGCGAATTTCCATGTGCGTGTAGTGTCGCCTGCGGCCTCAGAGTGCAATATTCAATACAAACACATTGCCGTTCGCATTGCCAGCAAAATAATTTTCCATTTTCGCCTTCTCTGCATCTACACAAATTGTACACACACACACAGTAGTGGCTATATTCTGTCGTCAGGCCCGTCGATTTGCGAGACAGCTTGAAAATATCAGCGAAATAAAATGAGAGACTGTAACACAGTAGACAGACAGAGATTTGTTCGTTGCGACTAACGAATCAGAATCATCGTTGGATATAACTCGACAGGATTAATTAGAGAGCAGAATTTTTTTTTTCGTCGCATCTTCTACGAGAGATGAACAACGACAGAGGCGAGACACTTCCTGTTGTCCAGTCTCATTCAGAATACTGAGAGTTGAAGGGCGCGGGACAAAGCGTTCGTTGGGCATATAAAAAGTAATCGACAACTTCGTTTGCCGGGCGAGATGACGGGACAAAGGCCTCGTTGGCTCGTCGATTCCTACGGGCACGTCGACACAGACCACCGAGGGCAAAGGGACACGCCAAAGCATCAAAGATCACAGCTTTATATGACCTGTACCTATATCGATTCATCGTAAAAAAAATCACTCTTTCTACATTCCAAGCTAGAAACAGACGAACTTTTTATTTCTACTGAAATTAAATTCGTTTTTTCCATTTATTTCAGTCAAAAAACCTTTTTTGTCTGAAATAAATGGAATATTTGTCTAAAAAAAAAAAAATAATAACGTGATTAAGCATGAGTGAAATATATATAAAGCCGAGGTCATTGCTCGAGTTATTTGTTCCTCTACATTTATCACTCGTAGAAATAAGGATTAAGTATTATATAATGGTAGTGGAGGAACATTTATTTTTGGGGTGCATTTAATATGATTCAGATTGATGAAAGCTCAAGCCATGAGAGAACAGACTATACTCGGAAATTTTGCGCACCTATACAAAGTACACGAGCAGATTCTGTACACAAGGGCACCGAGAGATTGCAATGTATGTGCGGGAGGCACGACAAATTGCTCGTGGAATTTCTTCTCGTTGGAAAGTCGTTCACGCGACGTTGCTCTCACATCCCACCATCGATCTTTCACAAGCCGGGTCACGAAGTGGCTATACTATGCAAAATATATGAGGAAGGATCGCATCAGACGAACGAGTAAAAAATGACGTCGATAAAAGTTTCATTGCGCGCGCTCTCGATATTCACATTGGGAATTAACGCGTCCTGTAATACCTATACTGTGCAGTTTCTCTCGGTGGCTCCTCATATTTCTAGAAAATTCAGCAAACGTACGGCAAAAGTTTTCGCAAGAGTTCCAAAGCGAAATTGTGTGTGCCTGTGAAAATTCGTCATCGGAAACTCACAGAACTCGATCCTTTTGTACACTTTTGCTAGTAGCGCGTTCACAAGGGATTCGTTGGATAGAGACACAGTCTGATGCTGCACAGGAGTGTGACAATAAAGACTGAGATTCGCTGCCTTCCTCCTTTAATCTTAAGATGGCTGCAACTTCATTTGAAATTTCTCACGTAACACTCTCGCTTTCGGTATTGATGAGAACTGTGTAGAAGTTAGTTTTGGAATTTCTCAGCGTCTTCTCATTGTCATCTTTGCCTTACACGTTAGTTGCACCACTTGTGCTCTTGTCGCGTTCTGTTAACATCCACCGTAATTCTCCTACAGTCTTCCAACTCGATTCACGTACGTCCAACTTTGTCATATTCGCACAACACGTGTTGTATTAAGTGAATATTGTTTTTATTTTATTTTTAAATTGACCTATGTCGATTAGGTTTTCTTTTATCTGATTTTTTTCAATGCTCAATGATTTAATATTTTTATCTGTTTAGAAAATCATTATTACCAATTTCATTGATAAAAAAGACGTTTGGTTTTTTGTTAATATTCAAATAACTCGGTAAATATGTGTAATAATGAAAAATGTTATTAAAAGTAAATAATAGAAAATTAAATTTCTGATAAAAAATGTAGAATAGATTTTTTTGATATTCTGCTTTGTTTTCGAGATATTTAAAAAAAATCTAAATAGTAGAAAAAGTCAGTAATGATCAGACATGAGTTACTCACGCATTTTCTCCACTGAAACAATGGAAAAATCTATTTTTCCACTAGCTTACCATTTTTATTCCTTCGAATAAATTAAAATATGATTTGATTTATTATATTTTAAAAATAAATTATAAATTTTTTATAAGAAAAGCCATGTGCTCGATGGTTTTACCATGTTTTTTATTTTTTTCAATACCTGTCAATTAACAGAAAATTGAAAAAATACGTGATACGCGTGTTTTTCATAGCTTTTTTTAGAACGCATATCTGAAGCATGCCTCAAAGACTCGTTAACACAATTTCGCGGCTGTAGGCGGTCACGTTAGCAAGTATATCTCAAGGGTAAGTTGAACTCACGACTAACGAGCAAGTCAATTGACGCTTGTGAAGGGCTCCTTTGTGCTAAAACACGATGACGATCGAGAAATGCGCCAAAGATGTTTTCCTTGCTGCGCTTACTTCGCGTTAATTATCCTTCTGTTCACATCTATTACGCTCACTCTGTCGATTTCACAAGCAACATTGTATTGCACGTCAAAGTTACTTCTCGCCAAGAATATCGCATTCAACTGCCCCCCACACTGCATATTCATCATTACTTCAATTGCCAGGATATGTGCGTCAGTTTGTCAAGAAGTTTCTCCCTTTTTACTCGCCGCATCGATCAATATCCGAAGAATGGCTGATTTTTATTTGCAGGAAAAATCGCAATATTCAATAGTAGAGATGCCTATTTTTTAATTGATACGCGGTGTAGGCGGAAATATTCACATGCACACAATGAGACGCAATCACGATAAAAATAAAAATCAAACTCTCTCTCTCTCTTTAGATCTTATTCTCTAATATGCCTTTTCCTTTTATATATATCATTCTTCGTCCCTGCGCTATCGTCCTTTTGTGTAGTTTGTCCCGCGGGAATATAAAGACTCTCTTAAGCTTCTATGTATTGTACCTACTTCGAGAATATACTCCTATCAAAGGGAAATAATACATGCATGAAGATAGCATTTTGCTTCTCTATGATTTTTTTTCTGCCGTATTTTTTGATGCATATCATTCAAGTATAGGTTCTGCCCATATACTTTGCGGTGAAATTATTTATTTTATTTTGAAATATAGTCTTTGTGGTTGATATTAAAGATTTTTATTGATAGTAATAGTGATTTTAGGTTGAAAAAGAATTATTGAATTATTTTTTATGTAATTAAAAATGCGGTTTATTTATGTTTTTGAGTTGAATAACTTTTAACAATAAATTTAGAGATGTCTGATAGAGGTGAAAATTTTTTTTTTAATATTCTAAAAGATATATTTAGTTTTTTTTTGTGATTTTATTAACATTTTTTGGCGATAACTCGATAAATAAGCGTGGATATTTTTTTTTATCTTAATCAGACGCTTTAAAATTTATTCTAGAGACGAGTAATGCTGAGTTTTTTAAAATTCATGGTCCGACAGTGAGATTAATTTTTGTTTTTCGTTTTTTTTCTGCAATTGGTTAATTTTAGACCTTATTAACCTTACTGACCTTATTTTTCTATGATTTTTTTTTTTAGTATAAGTAGTTTAACTCGTTAGAAATTTTTAATATGTGATAATAAAAACTGGAAGGACGCCAATTGGAAGATATTTTAAATGACGGTACTTGAAACTTTTGGAAAATGTGTGGCTTTTGCCCGCTAATTGCTTGATGAGTTTTCCTCACATTTTACCAAATAAATTTTTTTTTTTTTTTTTTCACTTTAGCAATTTAAACTGATGATAGTTTAAAATTCAAATAAATTACCCTACTATTATATTCCCAAATGCTTATTTTTTATACAGATATAATTCTTATAATAAGCATCCATCAGAATTTCTTACCTAAAATTAATTTAATTACTATCATAAAATCATACTTCTCTTCAGAATAAATTACTACAACTATTTAACAAAAAAAATTAAATATCTTTATTATTAAAATTTTATTTATTAATTCATAAAAAATCAAAATCCTTTTCCATTTTCTAAAAGAATAACTCTTTGTAGATTTTTTATTTTATATGTAAAGTAAAAAAATTAATTGAGATAAATTTAATGAGTTATTTTAAGGTTCTGTTTTTGAAAGTGTTTTTTTTTTTTAATCATTTATAAAATAAAAAATTATTTTTGATGTAATTTAGTTGATTTTCAATGAAAATTAAAATAAATTTTTAATATTTCAAGTCATATCTAATAAATTTTAAACTCTATGTAAAATAAAAAATTCAAGTTTAATTAATTCTGAAGCAGTGGGTGTCTGAAAGTGATCCGGGGATTAGTTAATGAGATTTTCTAGAAACATTACAGAAGCCATCATCATAATAAAAACTAAAAACTACGTCCATCATTCAATTATAATTTCTCAAAGTTTCTACAAACTTAGGTCTATAAAATGCATAATTTATAACCCGTAAATATCGTTTTTTTTTCAATAGAAAAAAATAATCTACCGATTAAATCACCATTTCAATCAGCATTAATCGCGATATACCAAGATTTCAAAATACGCGTTTATGTTTCCAATTTTTTTCTAACGTCAATTCTCTTGCCAATAATATCGACAATAGCTATACCCTGTATATATAAATGTAATACAAGTATAATATACATCCTGGTACGTGTACATGTCAGTCATGTATCTGTTCGAATAATATATATTCTCGTATATATATAGAAAATGTCGACATTCGATTCGATTTGATGGTAGAGATAAATATCATATTCAATTGACAATTTCCATTTGATTATTGATTATTTTTTATTCACTTTCAACAAATAATTTTCATATAAACTCGTATATGCATTACGTTTATCTCTATACGTATATCAATTGCACACCCCATTTTTGTTAATATTTCTAGTTTAAATGGCGTGATACTCGATGAATATTGATTCAATCACTGATGTAAATTTTTTTTTCATTATTCACGATACTTAAATCTTCATTTTTTTAAAATTTGATGTGCCCTACTTTTTTTTTATTTAGTTATAATCAATTTTACAACAGAGTTTTAATTTACAAAACCATTTTCCGATTGAAACAAGGTTCTCCACAACTTCAAGACTCATTTAGGTAATTAATAAACGCGATAAAGGTACTTTGAATTGAGGCAAAGCGATCAATCAAAATTACAATAGTTTTTACATCATGAGAATAATGAGATGAATAGTAGGAGGATGGTACAAGATTGGTGATGCAATTAAGTCTAGTGGAAGCTGCTCGCAGTGCGTCAAATTTCAATTAACTGAACAAAGCAGCCCAAAGGTTAATTCACTGAAGCGATTTGTTATAGGAAACGATATCCAGCGCGTCTGCACGGAAGGTGGTTAAAATTCAACACGAAACTTGAAGACATTGACCGACCGAGTATACTCTAGAAAGCGTCTTGTTGCTGCTCGTACGTTATACCTACGCGCCTTTCGTGCCATTTCGCCGTGTAATATATTAGTCGACGCGGCCCACCCCGGGTTCTGTTTCACGTTGCAGCACGAGCTACTGTGCACGTCTCTCATCTACACACACACATGTCAGACACCAACCAGAAGCTGTTCTATACCACCTGCACACACAAACTCTTCTACCCTTTGTCGTGGCACCATGCCTCTGAAATATGTCGAGCAACCTTCAGGACACTCTTTTATTACCTTACGTCGACTACATTACATGTACCTGAAAATTTCTACTGTATAGTACACTTGCTGTACACTGAGAGAAGTATTTATCAACAGTAAATAAAATTTATTAATAATTACTGTAAAAAATCATTTGGTCATCTATCAAATATATGTTAAATATAAATAAATTCTTCTCTCCGTGTACCTATTATACGGAGAAGATGATATTTTTGCAGGATTTTTTTGTCATAACCAGTTTTCAAGTCGAAATCATTTAATAAAAAAAAATTTTATATTTCACATTGGAGAATATGAGGCTGCAGGGCGTATATACGATCAATGCTGTGATAAGGTTTGAAATATCGCACAAATAGTACGTAAAAAAAAGCACCAGAGTGATATGGTGAATTTAAAACATTTCAATTTCAATCGAATTTCCGATGCGCGTTGAAAATAACGAATATTATATGAAGATGATGGATGTGAAAAATAATAGTGTGACGCGTGTTAATTAAAATTTTACATTCTACCTAACGAAAGTAATTTGATAAACTCACATTTCTACACATGTATTTATATATTATATTTGTTTGAGATTAAATAATGTCTAGAGCCTAGAAAAAAATTGAAAATAATTTTTTTTTATCACGATCCAATGCGGAAACAATTTTTAGTTTCGTTTAAAAATGATAAACTGCAAAATAAACAAACATTCGATAAAGAAAAATAATAGTCACGTGTTGGCCTTTGTGTGCGATTAATCACACAACACCTGAGCCTAATTCATGGCAATACTGCGCGTACAATGTAAGCGTGCATATGCTTCTCGACTACCCTTGGCAAGAACACGATGCATCGGCGTCCATAAAACCGGTTTGTCTACCGCGGGTGGAATCCAACGCTTGCAGCGTAAAAGTGAAAATTCCATTGACACACATGTGCGCTTGCTACTTGCTCCAATGATGGCATGAGCAATTAAGCAAAAAGCGCAAGAGTTGCATGTGAATTAATATTCCGAAAATCGTTTTTTTTTTTTTACACATGCAGCATCTATGTTAATTAATATATCCAATTAATGAAGAGATTTATACCGTCAACTCAACAAGATAGTACTGAATATAATTGTGATATAAAATAGCGGATATCTCTTTGACATTAATGAGATACAAATCATATTTTATGCCCATGAAAAGTCTAGATTAAAGTCTTATAAACTTGTTGGTGTCTGTATAAATATATTAATATACTGTTTTATTTGAATAAAACCTATTTTCTCACGTTTTATTTACATTCATTCATATAATTCTGTGGAATAACTTTATTTCCAAGCGCTTCAAGCATCAATTGATTAAACAAAAGTTTTTATAACGCAAATTTATATTGACTTGACAAGATAAATCCAGCATATAGGCAAGAGTAAATGTCCTAACACATCTAAACAGCAAACAAAGATGACAAGTTTAGAATATATTTCAATATTTGTCGGATAGAAGTCAACAGAGCGACAGACAACAGTGGTATGGTGAATCCGCAAACAAACGTTGAGGACAGGGGTAATGGTACGAAGCGTAACACATACCCTAAGCGTGAAAGTTAACCCAGTAGGTTGAGTTCTCCAAGTTTGGAGGAAAACCCAGTTGGCAATGGGTTACACGTTTGGACACATCCGTCCACCCACCATATCCTTTCTCTGCCTATATATAGCTGCATTAATATATCCTCTTGTGCTTTCTCTGTCGTCTCAATCACCGGAGCGTGTACACGACAAGCATCTCACGACGGTACATATATGTACATTGCAGTCACACACTCATGGCGTCGGCGATTTCAGACCAGAAGAATTAAGGATGAAATCCCGAGATATAAATCATTGCTTTCGTCAGAGGCTAGTTGTAACTGGGCCATTCTTGATCGTGTGTACAGACGCACGCATTGAGTCCTTGGTCCATTGTTTTTACGATCATGTGGATCAGTTTCTCATCAGTTTCTCACATCGACTTGTGAATGTTACGTTTGAAAATCAATGCAGCGGTCCACCTACTTTCGGTTTGTAATCCCTATTGGGTTCGTTCAAGGTTTTTCCAGCAAAAGATCCTTGATGGTGTGCATAAAATCGTGAGATAGCGTTGAATATGGTGTGTGTATGTAGTTTGTGATGTATAGAAAGTTGATACTCATGCAGACAGATCGATTGGATTGTATAGCGTGGCTGCATTTTGTCAGAGTTTAACCTGGATTGACGTGGAATGGTGAAAGCAATTTCCAGAGACATTGAAATATTTAAATGCTGCTACGATTTTATTGAATTCACTGGATGAATCTTTGATGCTGAGCGCCACCTCTCTCTGAATATTCTCCAGCGAATAATAGAAAGGGACGTTTTTTTTGTCTACCTATACTGGAGAAGTATATTCAGCAACGTGTGACCTCATTTCATGGAAATCCTACGGCGACGAGAGAGCTCATCCCTCCGACTTATTCCTTTGCTTGAGAATTCGTCGTTTTAGCAATGAAGAATAAATGTTGCGCGCCCGTTGGGAAATTTTAATGCCCTGTAAAAAAAATGAGGAAATTTTTGACTTGAGGGAAACAAAGTTTCAGTTCAAAATATTAATTTTAAGGGTGAAAAATCAATTTTAAAATTAAAAATCATATTTTTTTTTACATAAATCAAGCAGTAAACTCATTAATGAGAAATTTAATTATTTAGTAAAATAAAAATGATGTCGAGTTAATGGAAAAAATGCATATAACAATTTACTCTTTTTACTTTTATGACTCTATGAAATTGACTGCTCTTGACTGACTGGTAAAAATTGAAAATTCATTGTACAACTTTCTCATTAAAATCCTCCTGGAATGTCTACTACTTTAAAACAAGCTGTAAGCCTGAGACAAAACACAAGTGACAAAGCGAAAAAAAATTACTTGTATAATTTAAATTAAATGACTACTGTGGCTAGAAAGCCAGACGCGAAGCAGAGAACGAAATTAAATAAAATTATCGAAAATCGAATCGAAGAAAGTATATATAGATACACAACAGAAAAAAATCGAGAGACGCGTTCATTCGCGTCGTCTCTACCAACCGAAAGTTGATATGGTCTTTTTTTCTGAAACGCTTTTCAATTTTCCTTCGACTTTTCTGTTCATTCCTTCACACACACACTCTCACTATATCCATACACATAAGAAAACTCGCCTGTCTAGATGTTACAAAGATTGAGTAAAATCGTTTCAAGGTACCTTCCATCATTTCCTTTTTTTTCGTCGCCTCGAAATTACAACAAAAAAACGACAAAACAAAATCAGAAAGTCGCCAACCACAAAATCCAACGGAATCCACTGTAGAATACGTTTTTTGAAAACTCTTTTCGTTCCGTCAACGTCGTCGCTTGTATATAAAAAATTCTTTCATCCACGCAAACAAAAAAAAAATGAAAGATTGAGATATATATACTGTCACGATCTTCTGCCTCTCTCTTCATATAGGTTCGTTTTCTCCGTCTTCACCTCTAGGTGTATATATATATCCCATCTTCATTTTTATTCCGCTGCATTCCCGCGGAAAATTCGCTGACGAGCGCCAGCATTCCGTGGCTTCTAGCCCGACAGACTCTTCTCGGCGTGACCCAAGTGGGTTTAATGGCAGCAGCAGCTTCCCTCGTTCTTATTTTTTCCCTCCTGCACCCTTTTTCTGCGGTGGAACGTGCATGTATACACTCGGGAGGGATATGGATGTAGAAATACGTGACACCACCATCAGTAGCAGCAGCAGCACTAACCGAGATGGAACAAGAGAACGAAGATGGGCGTGCGCTTGGCACTCGATTGCATCAGGAAGTATACAAAACTAAGAAGCCGTAGCCTGTCTATTCACCTATAGCAGTAGAGTTTGCAGAGACGTCCCGGGGGATCCGAGAGCGTTTGAACTGTCCCGGAAGCGCCGTTAGTGGTGTCCAATTTGCAACGGCATTGCAACTTCTTGCCAACAAGATTCTACAGCAACAATAGCCCCTGGAAACCAGATGGATTCATTCCTGACGGCACGACGCGCGTATTAGTCACCGACACTCCTTGTAAAGACTCTAGCAGACATGTCTTATCGAATTAGTGGCATCGGTGCAAAGTTGCTTGTCCTTTCGGACGCGTGAGAGCGTCGTGATCTGCACACAATCCATGACAGAGAGTCGATAGAGATCGCGCCAGTAAAAATACCAAGGAAAAACACGATCGTTAAGTGTCGTTGACTGTCTGTGTATGTAAGATCGCCAGTGACAATATATAGGAAAGTAAATAGAGCAGAGAAAGTTGCGAGTTTTCGTAACACTCAACTCTATATGGCTTTAGTTGTTTGCAAGGACACCAACAAGCTGTTATGTGCAGACCTATGGACACAGTCTTTGATTAATCACCTTTGGGGCGTGTCTGCGGAGATTCCAGCACGTTTCGTAGCAGTGTAATATCGCACAGATAGTCCCATGAGGAGGATGATCTAACTAACGAGCACCTGTTTATTTACCTAGGTCTAACAATGCACGCTCGATTGATTGGTCGGCTTGACCCTCTCAAGTTGAATCTTCTAACCTTGACTTCTAGCTTATTATATCGACGTTGTGTAACTCTATAGTGATCTAATTTCATGGATTATATTAACGCTTCATTATCAGTGTTTCCAACGAGTTACCCTTATCATCTATTATCCGATATATTTATCAGGGTGACTAATAATATTAAGAATAATTTTTTTTTTGCAAATTTCTATAACTAGTACATAAAGTACTCTCTTTGTGATGAGAACCAGGTGGCTACAGCATTTGGTCAGCGAGGAATGTCAGAAAAACAAGTGATTACAATCATACTTGATGGTGATCAAGTTAAAAATACATAATTACGAAGGAGTAGAAAACGGTGCTTTTATTCACTGGCGTTTTACCGCACCAGCGCGAGAATAAGGAGCAATGAGAGTCGTGTGTCGTAAAGTACCTCGTCCGTACAACAAAGATTGAGTCGTTTCTAACGTCCCATCATCGTTGGCGAGCACAACCGGACGTACTTGAAGCGAGAAGCTCTTTATAGGCACTGGTGGTGCCAGTGATGTCCTGACCTCCAATGCAGATCCGCATCGAATCTTCTAGCCAACCACTTGTTTGGTATTAAATCTTCGTGATCACCTCTCTCAATCTTTCAAATCACTATTAGCCTGATTCTAACTTTGAAGTCTTCTTCTTCTTTGCCAGGGGATCTTTGAACTCGTGCAACAACAACGTGCTTTACAAGACGATCCATCACCCGCAAATGAGAAGTGTAACGCAGTCAGAGAGGTGAAGTCTTTGAAGCTTTGTCCTGCCCTTTCTGCTCTGCAACTCTGTCATCTCCCCATCTTAGTTCATATTCACACTCCTTGTGAATCCGTCATCTTGTCACGATCACTATCTTCATTCGACCCCTCAACCAACCATTTATTCTACTTCCTCCCTCTGATGTCCTCCTGTCACACTGCTGTGCGCCAACTTGCTCTCTAAATATCAAATATTTGAATTTTATCGCGTGAAAATTCAATTATAGCATTTAAACAAGTCAATAATATTTTTATTCATAAAAAAATTAAATTTCTGTGATTTTGAAATGTCACTGTTTCAATTGTTTATTTTTGTTTTTCGGGTCTGAATGTCGCTTCTTCTTTAGCGCCATCCTAGTGCAATTATATATAAGATGATAAACAAGGCGTTGAAAAGTGATGCGGAAAGTACTGATGCAGAAGGAGGAAAATGAAAATTGCTGAGAGCTGTTGAAGCAAGAAAAGGCGTAAATAAAAGACGAATATATCCTTGAGCTACTCACTTGAATGCCACAATAAAATCGACACTGCTCGGATGATGCTGCGGCCAATGCTTCGCTTGCCAGTCAAGTAATATAAGGCATAGAGGCTATATATTACGCTTTCGTGACACAAAAGTGTAACGGGCTAAAGAGGAACGTCGCGATCGATCCTGTCGTTTAAACTTTACAGTCGTCCTTAAGTCGCAGCCAATCCTCATCTTCTCTACTATTTCTCTATACACTATTTCACGCGCGCTTTTACGGCCAACAGCCTTTTCTTTTGCATGAGTACGATTTTTTATGTTTACTTGAGAGTTCAAGCTGCATAAATATTTTCCCTAAACGTGTCGCCAGTGTTTGTGTAATATGTAATAATGTTTTAGAAGTATTTATTTTTTTTTTTTTCGATGGTAGGATTCGTTGTTTTAGTATTGTTTAATTTGTTTTGTTATATGATTTCATTTCAGACTAATTAATTTAGTTAGATATTGGTCTTGGTCATAGTTACGATACAACTTCACTTTATCTGACATCAAACTCAATGGAACTCAATGGACTATTCAACAAAATGCACCTTGTTCTCAGAAACTTTGGCCATTAGTCGAATTGATCTCTGTGTGCACAACTTGCAAAAGCCTTCCAGCCACACTGATTTTTTTTTTGTACACTTCAGTCAATGGGATATATATTTTAGGGTTGAGTATTGTTATATCTATATTGTCAAAATGCAATTAATTAATTTTTAATCATTGAAAGAATTTCTTTTACCATTAAATAAAAAATTCAAATTAACTCGTGCAGTGAATGACTTGAATAAATTCTAATTACAGGAACAAACTATGCAATATATTTCATTGTTTTTTTTTGACAAAGATAATTAATCCAGTCTGGAGTATTTTCCCCAATAAAATCCACGAGTTTATGCATTATACACGCCAACATAAGATGAGTGTTCAACGGAAGGAAATAAACTAAGAGGTAGGAGGGAAGAAGAGCTGCAGAGAGTGGCGTTAACTTGGTAGAAAAAAGAAAGGAAAAAAGAAATTTCATATCGCAAGACTGTAAATTTCCTCGTGATTAGACCGCACGCCCATTATTTATGTATTAAGCGTTTATTTATAGTAGAGAGACTTTGGATGCATACGGCAATGTATATAGCCGACATATTGGCGGGGTATAGTTTGAAGTGAGTCGGCATTTTGCCGAGAGCGAGCATCAATTATGTAAGGACCACTTGGGAAGGTGGTTGTTGGACGATCGGTATTATAAGAGAGGTGGAGGATCAACGAGTAAATTAATCTCACCGGGGAATAACTGACAAGAGAGAGGGAAAACGAATCTAAAGCCTCCTCAAGAGTCTCACGCGACGCATAGATTCGATCTAGAAACATACTCTCTCTTTTTCCGCGCTCTCATCCTTGTATTCTTCATGCACACATGTTGCAGCAAAAAATTCCCGCCTTATTCAAACTATAAGTCACATTTAATCACTCTTAAATGCAATTAACCTACGCAAATTACTTGTTCACCTTTTTTTAACCTATCGTATCCATTTCAATCACAATAATTACAGATTAATTAGCTCAATTAACTGCTCGCTTAATATTGGCTTGAAAACGTTTATTTGATGATTTTTTTATATGTGCCTTGAATTAAAAAAAAATTATAAATATGTATGTCTCGTATAAAAAAATCGCTCAAGTAAAATTTCATTAAAAAATCATCTTTTAAATGAGTAGACATAGATTTAAATTAAGTTTTGCCATATTTGCAAAAAAAAACTGCTCGAGGACAAAATTTAACGTTTTTAATAATTCATTTTTTCCCCTATTTACCATATTAAAAAATATTTTTTATTTCTGTATTGAATATTGATTTCAGTAAAATTTAAAAACTTTTATCCTCCCATAACTTTACGTAAATACAAAATTCAATTCCCGACCAAATATAAAACTGTGCCATGGACAATTTTTTTTTTTTCATTTTACATTCAATTGAAAAAAAAAAAATATTCCGATATTCTAAAATGAATATCGAATGCAAACAGACGCATGCAAATTTAAACTATATACTTTGAAAACCATCAACACAAAACTCGGTGTGAAAGTAACGAGATATAATTTTTTGGATATATTTTTTTCTCTGTATATACACACTGACTATCACTAGAATTACAGCACACGAGTGGATTTAAAATACGCGCTGAGAGTTCAATCGCTCAACTCCCTCTTCTTCCCCCTCGACACATCCCTAAAAAAATTGTGCTGCATGCGACGGGAAAAAATTGATGCGCGTAAATTCGAGTGACTCGTTGTGTGATGGTCACTGGGTCCAATTATCGAAAAAAATGGGGAATAAAAAATAAAAAATATGAAAAAATCTCAGTCATCCTCGATCGATCATCCATTGTTTTCAGTTTGCAGGGCGGCTCACGCGTTGACAAGACAAAAAAAAATTTTTCATGACAAATATACGCATATAATACAGCTGGAATATTCCCTAAAAATCTTGTTAGTCAAAAATATCCTTTAAAAATATTTCAACTCAATAGTTATTCAGAGATATTTATGGGTTTTTACAGCTTGAATAATTCGAATAAAAAACAAAGTTACTGGCTCAGATAATTTTTGCATGCATATTTTCTACATGTGCTGCAGTACACGAGGACACGATGAGCAAGAGAACAAGTCACAACGTGTGCTGGCAAAATCGATCGGTCATTATCGAAAATTGAAGTGACTAGAAGCCGCTAGGCATTCGACGAGGGTCGGTGAAATAGAGGTGAGAGGCACTCACGCCTTGTGTGTTTCATTCTCGCGTGAGCTTTCAAAGAAACACGACGCAACGAGGTGGGCAACGAACGTAATTATAGAAAGTGATGAATGGCAAAGAGAAAGAGAGAGGCATGAAAAAAAAAACCACAGAGTACGACTTCTCTGCGAGTAGTTGCGGATATTATTTCCCCATTGAAATTGAACACGGTGAAAAAATATTATGACCATATTTATTAAAAGATTTTTCGCCCTCCGCTCGTCCACTCCTTTCGGCCCGTGATGTTCGAGATTAATCTCTGTAACGAGAAATTTCTGTCAGCGGGAAAACAGTGCGTTTATCATGACATTCGGTGGATGAGAAATGTATCGAATGTACTAATTCAAAACTCACTCGCATCGGCCATTTTGCGTAATTATGGACGTTAATACGACCTGTAATTACTGTAGCATCATTTTCATTGGTGGATTAATATCTATTAAGGATCAGACTATTCATTGGCTGAGATTAATTAAAGCTCGGACTGTAAATCCATCACAATAGTAATATTTTTTTGTTTAATGTATTTTATGGTTTAATCGGGTAATATATTTTTAATTAATGATATATGTATTTGATTAAAAGATCGATAAAACATTTTTCAGTGAATTTTCGATACGAATGGGACGATTTTTCGATACAAGGCCACCCTCTAAGCCTCAAATTTATGCAAAATAGTTACTAAATATATTGTTAAATGTTTACAGGCCCTGATTAAAGATATGAATTAAACAATATTTTTTTTTTTACATTTATTTCACTTTTTTTCTAGGTGTCAAAAAGTTTTTTTTACATTCTTAATAAAAAATATCATGGAAGAAATAAGGCAATTTAGCCGAGGGTATAATTAAATGGCTTGAATACAAGGTTGGTGAATTCAAAGGGAATGGGAGTGAATAGCGAAAGCATGTGTGTGACTTTGGTGCTATGTACCGCACTCGAACACGGTCACGTAGGTTGAATCGCCTGTGGTCGTAGATCGTGGCATCTCCCTGTGACCTTTGACCATCGGCGCGGCCAAATGAGTCGGCACTTGTGGTCGAGAGAACGCTCGATCATTAATTAATAATCCTTCCGGGACGCGATATGCGGGACTATGCATCAAGCGAAGCGCGACAGCGTGGTATAGGCTCGTGCCCTGGCAACCCGTCTCTCCAAAACCGCAATCCATGCATGATAATGCGACTCAACAAACCCCAAATATTTTTTTATCGTTACCGACTGTTTTGCGGTTATGCATTTCATTGCATATTGTCACTCGATTAATTTATTTAATTTACACTTCGGCTTTTTTTCTCTATCAAATTTCGTGTCTTGACTCGGATTTTATCCAACTAATGTCAATCAATCGTAATTTTGGTACTCTCAGACGCAAAATACCTTCGGATATTTCGTAAAATATTAAAATTAATTCACTTAATCACACGAAAAAAAATATATATGTTTGTAAAAACAGAATTGACGGCGTATATCAAATCATGACTAACGAACTCACGTGACTTTTGTGTGTGTGCTGTCGAGTACGTCGGGTTAATTGGTAATTTATTCGATGAGTCAATTATCGACAGTGTGAAAACAAAATTTAAATGTGATAGAATGATTAGAAAATTCGTTAAAAAAATGTGTCAGATTTTTATCGACTTATTTATGACTAAATCTGAAAAAAAAAACAATTGTTATTAAATAAAACTCGGCAAAATTAATTTGAAAAGTAAAGATAAAAGGCATAAAATATATGGAATATTATAATTTAATCATCGAATTTTTTTAAAACCATTCCTCGTAATGTTTTTGTAAAAATAAAAAAAAAAAATTATGACTGAGTTAAAGTTGATAAAATATCTCAGCGAGTGAATGCTAATTAGTTGACGCAATTATATCCTCTCTGAATAATGAATTAAAATCAATATAAACTGTGGCCAATGGTTTTTCCGTGCATTCGTGTGGAATATCTTAAAAAATCTCAATTTCACAAAACGTAGAAGAGAAAAAAAAATTTGCATAATTAAGATTTAATTATATATTGAAATATAATTTTTTTTAATATAGCTACTCATAAAATAAAGATTATTTTTCACTATTTATTTGCAATAGACATGATATAAGTTTAATTAACATACGCAAAAAATTGATAGATTAATTTTTACGTTTTTTTCAGTAGTATAACCTACGTTGCGTCAGCCAAAAACGATTATTTTCTATTTTGACGTGAAATCTGCTTAAAAAAATTTTTTTCAGTATAGTTAATCATACAAAAACATTTATCCAACGTTTTTTAAAGATAATTTAACCCCCAAACAGTTGACTCTTACAAAATTTGTCATTATTTCTCTTTGCTACCGCGTTATCAGCAGAAAATAAAAAAAAAATCACGAAAAAAATCAGGATTTCAAAGGGGTATTTCCATAAAGTTGATTATTAATAAAAAAATGATTGTTATTAATTTTAAGAAATATATAGACTTGTAATTAATTCTAGCATTGAAGGTATTTTTATTCTCTAGATGGGCGGAATGAATAATAGGATATTTCTCATATCTCATGACGGGGAGGCAGCAAAACTCATGAGAGATATACCGAAATATATCACACAGAGAGCGGCGGTACACGCAGTGAAAGAGCGAGACAGGAGACTTTCGCCATGCCAACAATTCCGGACTACCTACGCGTGTCCGTTAATTAATCACAATCGCCGAGCGATTACCACTGGACGATGAATCAAATGGCGCATAGAGCTCTCTCTCCGTAGTTCGACGTCGTTTGTAACATTACTTTACACTCACTCCGCCTAATGCGAGCCTACTTTCAGGCCAAATCGATAGTGTTTACCAAACAGAGGGTGCCTCTACCACACAATAAAAAGCGTGTATTATCAACGGCGATAATTTTTTTTTGCCGTCCAACAATTTATCTTTGGCTAACGCAAGCGCTAATGGAGATGTTTTTGTCAGTTGGCCGTGGTACACGTCTATAAAGGGCTTTCCTGCCGCCACTGTGGGTTTTCTACGTGCACGAGAGACTTGTCGGACCGGTAAACTTTGTAATGGAGAGATAGAGCACGTCCTGGTTGAACAACGCAAGTGTCGGTAAAGCCACGATCGGGCTACAGCGCACGGAGGCAACGTTCCTCATACATACACACTCTGTAGCCCTCGTATAAATTGCATCAGTGCTTGGTGCGCGAACACAGGGCCACATTGATGAGTTATTGGCGCCTTGTAATACCGAATTATCCCTTTCTTCACGTGTCAGAACATTATTTTAGTGTTTACGTGCGGCATTAAAGTGGAAAAAGCCCTATTAAAATGTTTTAGAATCTTCCTGAGAAAATGAAACTGTTAATTCAAAATTTTTACGATCAGATTAAAGCCCTATATTCTTTGTAAAAAAAAAAAATAAATTACATGGTAAATAAAGTTTTTAATACCTACTCAAAATGTCATGCTCAAAAAATCATTTTAACGTCTTTCAAAAAGAGGATATGTTTTTGAGGTATTTCAGATTTTTGAAATATCTCGAAAAAAAAAGCAAAATATCAAAAAAAATTACTCTACATTTTTTATAGAGAATTTAATTCCCCATTATTTAATTCTCGTAATATTTTTCATTATTTTTATTATTTGGTGAGTTATTGAAAGATGAATGAAAAAAAAACATAATATACACGGTTTTGGGATTAGTGATGCTTTTCAATCAGTCTCTGAACACCGTAGAATATAACTTCCGACAATTGTAAAGAGAATAAAAAAAACTTTTACAACCACTAACCTTTTTTAGATGACCACCTTTGGTCCCAATGAACACGACGGTGTAATCTCCGGTAGATGTCGCGGCGACAGCAGTCAAAAGCGTAGTGAAAGTCAGGACCGGAACAGCTGTCATTGGCTCTTGTCCGCCTAAAGGCGTGTTTACATCCAGGCCACAAAAGTCCTCGGCAATCGTTTGGAGTTTCTGTAAGAAAAAAAATAATTTCACATTACCTCTGAGAGTGATTTATTTCTAGTAGCGCGCAGTGAAACTGAGAGTTGGGAAAAATATTGAGCATTGTTGCCCCGCGGTATTCGCTGTGTCGTTTGCAGGCCAAATGACTGAGGTTACCCCACGCCAGGCCGAGGTGGCGCCACTCGACTCACACCCACGGGGTCCAGACAAGCAGAACACACGTCGTGACAGTTTAAATACACGTGAGGATCGACGACAGCCGAGGTCGACGTATGTTTGACCAAGGTACAAATTAAAATTCTACGGTGAGCCAATAGATCTTATCGATTACACGTAAATTTTATTAAGCATGCTCAAATGTGTGGATAGTTCTCTTGCAATGTGTACATTCACCTAGTTCCAAGTATGTTTGTACACAAGAACAATTATTTACATTCTTGAGTATCTGTCGATAATCCCATCGGGAAAATTGATTTCACGTATGCGCTCAGCTGAAACGGATTTATTGAATTTATGAAAGGTTTAAGTGTTGGCAGACGTGATAATAAACTTTTTCTTCATGGTGATCAATAGCTATGGAGTTAATTATTATTAATCTTTGTTTTGTACACACACTCTTATGCAATTTTGTCCTACTTTTTTTATTTATTTATAATCCATTTTTTACGACAATTATAAATTATAAATCCTTTTATGACAATAACCAAAAGGGTTGTACTCTATGGTTTTATCATGTATTTTTATTTTATATTTTTTTTATAAAGATTCTTGAGTGCTTCTAAAGCAGTTTTAATTGACACTACATAAAATTACGTTCGCTAAATATTTCAATTTGAATAATTTCCATGTAAAATAGGGTTTTACAGTGACTGTAATTGCATAATAAATGGAAAGGAAAATTAATGGAAGTATAAAACAGTGTGGAGACGACGAGGAAATTTTTTTTGTATTCAAAATATTGCGGAAATATGCGTGAATTATTCAAGTTTTTTCCATACACTGAGAATTTTTATTTACCAAATTTATATTCAGACAGTAAATGTTTTTATATATATTACTGGGCAATTAATCATTTCGTATATTGATTAAATATTTCATTAAAATGTAGTATCATATTTAATAAATATTAATAAATGTAGCTAATGAGTCTCACTCCATCATAATATTCACATGCTTGTATCTAGCTCTTTATTAAATGCAATGGTTCACTGTTTACTCAAAACAAATATTTAAAATGTAAAATTTAATAAACATTACGCACATTTATAAATAACAAAAATAGTTTGCACATTTTTTGTCATTTATAAATGATAAAAAAAAATTATTTCACAATTTTAATTTAATAAAATTCGAAAAAAATAGTATTAAAAATTTTTAACGAGATTTTTTTTTTATTCGACTAGAATTTAATTGAAAAATCTTTTCAAGCACATATCATAATAAAGTATTTGAAACATAGAAACATTTGAGTAGAAACACAATTTTTTTAATTAAATACTTGATTTGGCGCTGCTTTGGCAACGTTTAAAAAAAAAAAAAACAAAAAAACGAGGAATTTAATTCCAGGAAAAACTCGACGAGAGGGGAGATACATAAATGCTAATTTAATTGCCAGGATTTTTTTTTATTCCAAGACTACCCCAGAGTTATGACTTGTTTTTCCGTTTTCATCCAACGACATTATGTCAAAATATTTTTTTCCAACCATTCTAAAATTTTTTGATGATAAAATTAGCTTTTAGAAATGTTATTTAATTATTTCAGGAATATTAAAAATTATAAAAGAAGTCGTTTAGATGAAAAATCCAATTGTAATCCTGAATATACAGACAAAATGTATATTTGAGGTCGATTCTTAATTAAAGCGCGCGGATTAAGGGCTGAACGCGCAGTGTATTGAGAGGGCTGGCTGCTTGAAAGGATTATTCCATGTTGTCAAAGGGCTCTGCTAATTTCCAAATGCCAATCCACAGATTCCCCTCATCCGTTTGGATCTAATAGTATTCCTTTACCTTTGATTCACCTGATGGGCTCGCTATATATCTAATAAATTCATCCCCCTATCGGTTTGTTGATTAAAAAAGAGAATATTAAATTTTTTCCCCTTATGGCTATTATGTCCATTCATCAATGGATTTTTCCACTTGAAAATTAATTAAATGACGTACATGCTCGCGTGTGCGCGCAAATTTTTTTTTTTTTCCATGCTGTATATTGAATTTCTTTGAGTTCTCGTCACATTTCGTTGTTTTATTTATTATTTCCAACTCACTGGTGCGTTTAGGATTGATGGCGAGCAAGGATTCAAGCGATTAACCAACAAGAGTATTTTATTTCTTCTCAACAGGTTTTATGCGACTGTAATTAATTGATTGTGATTTTTTATAATTTATAATACGATTGAATATTACAGAGTTCACTGTTTCCAATGATAATCAAAATGTTTCTTGATTGATTTTTGGTTTTTTAGTTATTAATTAGTTGCAAAAAAATTTTTTTTTCAATTTGGAATTTTTTTTAAGGGATAAAAATAATTCTAAAATTTATTTTCGATAAAATTTCGTTGATAAATATAACGATTTAATAATTTTCGTGACTACATATTAGTAGCAGACTTTTCGCCAATTTTCAATATAAAAAAAAAATTTTGTTTTCCTTCTGACGGGTGACGAAAATTTTCTGTTCGATATTTTAATGAATAAAAGATAATTTCATACAGTATTAGCACAGAATATAAATATCCAATGTTCATTGAAACATTGAGTGATATTGATGTGGGTAAAATGGCGGAAATCAATAAAATCCTGATGATAAAATTATATTTTTTTCTCTTTTCCGCCATTTTGTACATTTAACGACCGCTATGACCCGGGAAAAGCTCGTTTACATCTAGCAACCGAGAGTATAAATAAATCCATCAAATACAAATGCCATTTTATATGATTTTATGTACTAAAAAAAAAAAAAATCTCACCACTTCATTATGTTGAAAATAATTTTTAAACTCATTAAAATTATTCTAAAAATTCTTTTAATATCAATCAAATTTTTTAATTAAATTAAAAACCCTCTCTTGATTTTCGTGTAATTTGTCTAACTGTCGAAATGATATTAAATATAAATGAGTTCCTATTAGTCGGATAATATATTCTCGGAAAGTACACGTCGTAAAGTGATTAATAATAATGACTTGTCAGACATTTTAACTGATAGACATCTCAAAGTTTCTATCAGAAATAAATGCCACATCTAAATATTCATACAATAAATATATTAGGGTGGCAGAAAATCAACTATTTTTCTTTTTCGTGTCTCGTAAAAAATCAGGCCAATACATGCATTTTCAGAGGTTGCTCACGAATTTTAAAATTGGCAAAAACAATTACAATGTGATTGTTTTTGTTTTTTTGTTATAGGAGAAGAAAAAAAAATTTTTTTTTCCACGTTAAAATATGAAAAAGTTATAAAATGCGAGTGAAAAACCATTTTCTTCAAATAGCAGCAAGATATTTACGTTTACACGGCCTGCCAGTTATTTTTAATTCCAGCTGCGCGTTTGCATTCATGTTACATCTGATTAAGGCTCTGGAGCATGAGGTTTTCAGCTTGGAGAAAAGGGTAGACTGAGATGTGGTTGCAAGAGAGCTGCTGCTGTTGCTGCGTCTTGCAGTATAACGCGCAACATCGTTTATAATTACTCGGGGCTTTGAAACGGCCAACTCAATTATAATTTGCTGCTTTTGGAGGGCGAGGACGTGCGTAATAGATGCACAAGTATACATCTGCAATATACAATTAGAGATGACATACGCCTGCTAAATCAACTTGGGTTTCACATTTCCCCAAACTCCTACATCAAACCAACTTTGATTAAAATCCCAAAACAACAGTAGAATAATAATTCATTTATACAACAATTTTTTACCATAAATAAATTTCATCTTCAAAAAAAACTCCCTTCAAAATTATTTGAAATTAAAAAAATTCATTTGTAAAAACATTTGCTTTTATAGACGCAATAAATAATTTTTTAATTATATATAGAAGGGTTAGGTTATTAAAAAAATCATTTAAAAAAATACTTCATCTAATGGAAAAAAATACATTTCACAGTTTTATACATATATTTCATTTGAAAAATTCATTTGTCAAAACGTCAGCTCAATCTGTCAATATCCTACGAGTGAAATATTTTTTTATTAATATTTACAGCAACTAATACCACGCCCAGCTTGATAAAAATTGTCATTTATTAATTACTTTTCCATTTGGTAAAAAAAAAATTTTCTGTTGATTTTTTTTTCCTCTAAAAAAATATTTTAACTGGGTTAGTTGGGGAAACATATCGAGGTCCGGTGCAAAATCGGAAATCGACTCACAGCGCAACGTGTTGAGACACTGTCAAGCCACCCCCGGGTCACTGAACATGACACTAATGGAGTACAGTATTCCAGGGAATAATTCGTGACGCGACGCGCCAAGTCCGTCCGGTCGGCACTGGAGCGATTACACGCGCTTATATCGTCAGCACAACACACGCAGAGAAGCTGCAACACGCGCACCATTGCACATGCCACGTTTATACGCGAGAGAACGCATCGACCGGCTGCCCGATATACATCTCGATTCTCCTCAGGGGACCGCCGGACTATATTCTCCTATTTTCCATGATTATCCGCAGATACGCATGGGCATTTTCTCCTCCGCACTCACTTCTACTCGATCACTGGATATGTATATCCTTGCCACCCAAATTTGCTCCCCTCAATTCCGATAATCAATTTACCGAGTATATACACGCCTCCATTGAATAATTGTTCTCCCTCTCTGACAATAACAATGAAACAATGAACCGGGATAAATTATTTCCGACCTTATATATTTCAGCTCCTTCAAATATTTGAATATTTGTCATTATATGTATATTTGAGGAAATATTGTGTGATAAAGCAAACGTGAAATATTTTATGTTTAATTTTTTAAATAAAATTTTTTATACGCCAGAAAAAAAAAACATTTTTTACCGACAGTAATTTTCTTCAATGCATCGTTATAATTAAATTCTCCAGATTATTTGCACGTATAATAAAATGAAACACATAGAAATGAATGAGATAAAATCTGAATGATTTCAAGTAGAGTTAAGGGTATTTAGAACGAGCTAATTGGCAAATTGCGAAACGGAATGCGCTCGAGTTTGACACTTGAGTTTGTCTGTGTATAAGATATAGTGTGAGCCAACTGATGATACAATTAACATGGAAGACAAAGAGGCGAGCGAGGCTGGGCGCACGGGGGTGGAAATGTCACACGAAGAGCTGTTAACGATATGAACCAACGTACCGGAAAGTTCTAGCAGCATACGCAACCGCGTGCAGTGTCGATGAGGGTATATAACGAAATAACGGGTGAGCCACGGGGTGGAAAAGCCACTTGAACGCCATGTTACTGGCATTAGGAAGGAAATGCGCCAGCTATAGCATCAGTTGGTGTTGAAGAGTCATGTCAAAGCATCAACCACTAAAATTTCATTGCATCAACGACAATTTGCCAATTTCGATATTGGAAAATATTAAGTACCTGCTGAAAATAAAACTCTTTTGTACATGGCGAAACTTTTGGAACTGGAAAGAAGAGACATATTATAGTTGAGCGATGAAAGATCACTATACCAGTCCACGTATCCAATTTTCGTACAAGTGCCATCTGTAACTAAAATTTATGAGGCACGTACGAGCCAACAGCTAGATAGTCTGATAAATGGACGTGTCACCTAACCTCATTTTTCGAGTGTAAACGAATTTCTAATAGCCGCTCATGGTGCAGTCGTTAAATTGTAATGAACCATTCATGCGCACTGTATGATACTGTAGTCCATTTCAAGAAAAGTGTATTAAACATTATCGTTATCCGATAATTACCATTTCATGATTATATCAAGGTAGAAATGTTGTCATTAAAATAAAATAAGAATGAATATTCTATTTTTATTGAACGAGATAACCTTTTCTACTCTTGATGAATAAAAATTTATTTTACCGTTAATGAATTGTTTAAAAATATTTATGAATAGTTTTGCAGGAGAATTTGTCATATTCTCGGATAAAACTCAAGTTTTTTCAATTTTTTTCTCCGTGAAAAAAAATATAAAAAATTTATATATCTATTTATACAGAGAAAATATTTGTAAAAGACATTATTTTTGTAGTATTTAAGTGTTATTCTTGTTAAGAATAAGTTTTAAGATGTTTCGATGATGAAAAAAAAAATTTTATTTTTTGGAAAATTTTTCAAAGGGTATCCCCTTCAGAAATCTTGTTTTTTCAGATTTTTTGTCGTTTTTCTGCAATAACTCGTTAAATAAGATAAATATTGAAAAATGTTATTCTTGATAAACTGTTTAGCATTCAATTTCCTATAAAAAATGTTAATCAAACTTTCTTGAAATTTTCTTAGTTTTTGAGATATGATAAATTTTTCAAAATTTTTAATTTTCAAAATATCTCGAAAATAAAGCAAAATATCAAAAAATTTTATTTTACATTTTTTGTAGGAAATTTAATTCTCATTCTTTTGTTTTCTATAAAATTTTTTGAAATTTCACATATTTATCGAGTTATTGGCAGAAAATCAAAAAAATCACGAAAAATGCCTGATATGTACGTCTCAAAAATTTTAGAAATAAAAAAAAAAAAAAAAAATTAAAATAAATGGGCGACTGTATAGAAACTTTCTGGGATGCTTATCAGAAACGAAAAAAGCTCCGTTTTTTGTGTATCCACCATGAAAAAAAAAAAGTTTCAGACAGTGAGCAAAAAAAAAGGGCTCAACTTTAGCCCACGTCACTGCAGTACATTTAATTATCCTCATAAAAATAATAAAGCAAGCCAGGTATATCTTTGGATCTTTGCAGGAAAGTGCTTCGTGAGTAATCTTTGTACACGGGTAGACGTGAAGCCGCGCAAATGAACGATTGGCACGCGCGTTAGTTTGTTTAATGTCTCTGTTGGCTATATCGCTTCACGTCGTCACACACAGTGGAGGTTAATGCGTGCGAGAAATACCTATATACATGTGGCAGAGAGAGGCGAAAACGGGTTAAAATTGAGTGTTGGCGCCCATCAGACTCTCTGTCTCTTTCTACCAAGAACAAAATGAGATGGTGTAGTTGTGGAGGGTTGGGAAAACAGACGGAGCGGACAGCATGCAATTTTAGATGAACGAGAATCCCTGCCGTCTGCCACGTCGTTCCGGCAGGCGTACACAGTATTTTCGTGTGTTTGCTGGAAGGGCGCGATCGACTGTACTCGCCGGAAGTCATCTTGGGTGCTGTTCAATTTTCCTGAAACGCTTCAAACCATCACCTCTTTCTCATTTTCTCAGCCACCGCGTTCTTCCAGTCCACCGCGATATATATACGACCTAACCGATTTTCACACAAATTGCAGGTCAAGTAGAAATTTGCATTTTTTTAAATATCACAATACTTCCTATTTTTCAATACATTTTAAAAATATATTTAAACAAAAAATTGATGAAATAACGAGTTGAATAATTTAAAATAATTTAATTTAATAAAAAATCCTCATACTATTAAAAGTTTCTATAGTAAAACCAAGTGTGAATTTCAGAAAATCTTGAAAGAAGGATTTCCGGAAGTTTCTATGATGTAAATAAAATCACCATTCAACTCTACAGGACTTAAATCACCGTTATTCGCTACTTAACCAAGTGAACGCTACAATAAACGCGTGTATTTCCCTAAATATTTAATTACTCTCAATACCTATGCACTTGGTAAAATAGTTTTCGTGTTGGAGGAGAGATCGTATAAAGAAATAGTTGCAATTGCGCGGATTTTTTATTTCACTATACACAGTGCGCGGATGAACGCGCATCCTGCACTTCTGCACAAAGTTGTGCGCTCGACAGTAATTAATTAGCATAATGAGTCGTCGTTGGCGGAAGCAGAGCGCCCAACTGTATCGAAGTGTGTTCGACAAAGTTTCTCGAGGGTACAGCAGCAAGGAGACAACCCTCTCTCTCTCAACGCGCCACTCTTGGGTCTTGCAATTTTAATGAGCGACCAACTAATACGAACAAGCAGGGGTGCTGGCACATGCCCGAGGTGCAGGTTCTCTTCGCCACAACTAACTAGGCATTTGCCATCGCGCGCGTACAAGCGCGACAGGCTAAACGAGAGTGCAGACACAACCCCCTGCGCTTAATTCGCGAGTACAACATCGTTTAAAAATCATTAACAGCTCGTTATAAAAATTCTGCCACCGGTAATACGTTTTTTTTTTCTCCCTTGCAGTTAATGAACTCCAGGAAATAAAATTCCGTCATTTTTTTTAGTAGATTTCAGAGGAATCCATATTTTTTTAAATGAAAAATCCACTTCCATTTCGGTTGTATAGGATTTTTTTTTCGTGTCTGCTGTACAAAAAAATCTGATATTCATTGAGGAATTTTTGAGCACAATTGTTGAGCAGAGGATGACCGGAAAGACAGTATATCACACCGGGCAGAGGGCGGAAATAGTCTAGCGATACTTGCATCACCTATCGACTTGCGCTATCACGTCGCGCAGGCGCTCATTCGGCCGTATCCTCACGCGGATCCGGGTGAGACAGAGGAGATAGGCAAGCAGAGCGAGAGAAAAAATGAAAAACAAAGCAGTCGCCCCAACATCCGGCGAATGAGATATCCTCCCAGGCCACCTTGGGGGCTGCTGTTTCCTTCACGCGCGCGCCTTTACGACCACGCGGGCGTGCGCGAAACAATATCCAACCGTAAATGGTTCACCAAAGTGTGGATAGGGTGTGCAGGGCTTTGGATATATATATACGATGAGAAATAAAATGCTTTGGCTAGGTATAATACCTTCAGAGCCACATATACAGGGCGACGACGACAACAACCTTTATATTTTCTACTTGGCTGCACCGTCGTCATCCCAAAAGACGTGGATCGTACACACCTGGATTTAGGGGATTCCCGATCGTGAAATTGCTCAGCGTGGCTCATCTGGACCCGCCACCAGGGCTGGGTCATGTGTATTGTGCTGTATTTCTCATTGCATGAAAAAATGTCGATCGATGAAATATGTTCACCGCGTTGACATATGAATTTTTTGTATTACGTAAAATAAAACACTATAAACTTCCATGTATGACAGAAAAACAAATTAAATAGTCTAAAAAACTAGTTAAAAGTAGCTTAAACATGTCCATTGCATTTGCAAAAAAAAAAAAATCCTCATAATATGTACAAGAATTCATTTGACGTAGAAACTTGCAATAAATCACGCATAAATAGCTCAGCATGACTTTTCAAAGATGATAAATCATTGTACGTAATAATAAAACTTAAAACAATAAATACAGCGTCACATTAAAGTTATGCAGAGTACAAATTACCCTTTCAACGCTCCATTATACAACTCAACAAAACTTTTATCTCTCTGTCACTCTGGCAACATAAAAGCCCAAAGAAGAACTTGCACACGAGGCCGCAACAAATTTTCTCTTGATGTTTTTACGTGCGTTTCAATCGGATGATTTGATGAGAGACAATCGGACACAACGTATCCTCCAATTTCCGGTGACGAAATTTACAATTTTCAACTGTAGATTAAGCAAGTCCGGTCAAAAGACTCAGTGCGACAGTATACGAAGACATTTCGGGCATGTTGCCAAAGAGAACTCGGTGGTTTCCGTCGTGAAATTGCGAATACGATATCGAGTTGACTCGACGGAAGTTTTCCCTTTGCCCAAGGCACTACTATACAACACAATGAAAATCTATACGACAAGAAACAGAGAGAAAGAGACTGATCCCTCGATCCTTTGAGATTCCCACTGGACTAGTTCCACAAATACCATCGTCGTGGTCGAGCATGTGTAAAAACAAACGTGTGATTAAAAAACCATGATTGGCCTTATACATATTTACAGGCAATAAAAATGCAAGACCAAGAAGAGTGTGAGCGAGAGAGCGAGAAATAATTGTGGAAGAACGTATTGCAGAACGTAAGGGTCGACTTCCAACGACCCGCTTGTGGCTTATAAACCCAGCTTAACGTCCCATTGGATAGCGGGGATGCTGATGTGCTTCACCCTCTCTTCTCCCTTAGTCCTCATTTTTTTCCCCAACGCAACTCTCACTTTCACCACTCTCTGGCTCTAAAAGCGTCACCCTCGTTTTTCGCGCGCGCTCGGCTACATCACTGTCGTCGTGTTTGGTCCTGTCCCTCCGTTTTTTTATCTCATCCCTTGTCCCTTTTTTCCCCGGGAATTAACCGATTCCACCCTTGGACCTGTCGACGAGACCTCGGATTCCGTGTAATTCCCCCGTAATTATACCGAATCTTTAATGCAACCAGGTGTACACGCACAACACCCGGATTATTGCCTCTGGTTTGATTTTTTTTTCGCATGTTTTTAAATAGATATAAATTATAAAATTATTTTTCATCGACATCTGGTGTTTAAAACTAAAAAAAAAAAGAATGAAATTTTGACAATAAACTTTTCGTGATTTCACTATTAATTATTTTTCCTTCAGATTGACTAGTAAATTTAAAATGATTTGATTTTAATTATTTATCATTAAAAAGATTTTTTTAGTATTTTTAAATATTTTTTTTTGGGTGATTCTTTAGTATTAAATCGGTTTTAATTTTTTTTTTTTACATAAAAATTTTATTTTGATCTAAATTTGTGAGTTTAATTTTCTTGGAGTAGTGGAATAGCCTTTTAGGAGTTGAGATTAATGTAGAAAAAAATAAAAATTTAATACAGATTTTAATTAACTTGAAAAAATTATCCTTTATTGATTTTTTTTGTATTTTATTGTATCTCTATAACTGGAGAGAATAAAGGATTGTCATAAAATACGTCTTTTTATCGGGGCATTTCATGGGCTACAAAAAACATCTATAGATATGAAAAATTGCATTTTCAAAATATTTGAGGCATAAAAAAATTCTTCAGCCTTCGCGATATTGCATCGAATTCATGAATATAATAAATATCCAACTGAATATATACAAATAAAAAAATTATTCTCGAGTGCGTATATATAACATAATCAAATTTCTTGTTTACTCCCCTATATTCCTTTAGTTAAATTGTTTTTAAATCATATCAGGTGTCCACAAAACCAAAATAAAGCGGGCTTGCCTAATCGTTAAAAAGTTTAAAATATTATACTTGCTCATATCCTTAATAAGCATGCTAGTTGGACAAATTTTGTTAAGGACCTTTTTTGTAGCTAATAAATTTCACTACAAAAATGGTCTCTTAAAAAAATTATCTATCGTCAATAGTTTTAGATATATTATGATTTAAAATAGCAAGAGAATTTTTCTTATACGTTTTTTTGGGTTTTAGAGACGCGATATCATGATTATACAGAAATGTTCGACATTTGATCATCAAAATTTTAATTAAATATATAATTTCACTGCATATAAGATATCCAATAAATTTTCATCTAATTAAATTTTCACGGAATTTTACTAATATCATATTATACCAATTTAAATTATTTCCCTATAGCAAAATTCAAATAATATATTTCCATTGAAAATACGCCAAGTATTATTCCCATCACCATCGCCACCCTTCGCTGAATAAAATTTCTCCGAGTGAAATTTCATCATCGTGATGGATGAGATTTGATAAATCTGTAAATTGAAAAAAAAAAAAAAAGCGGAAAAAAAATGTACATGGCGTCGCTGAGTGGATTAAAATCATGTTTAATACCTGAGCGCGTGATCGAGCATGTATGTGTATATACCAGACAATTGATTCGCGAGGGAATCGAAGATTTATCGTAATAACGATGAAGAAAAGAAGATTTGACGAATTATTTTAGGTTATTGGAATCGTGTGGAGAATACCAGACAGAGATCGCGATATTCTTCATCCCTTACACGACCAGGCGAACACAGTTCACTCACCCTGTCGAGAGTTTTATAGAGCGCCACTGCAAAGAGAGAACTCGAGAGGCTTCAACTATTATACAGGCGATAGACAGACTCCTTTTTTTTTTTTTACTCTCGAGACTCATTCTCGTTGATTCGATCGACAGCCTGTACATTTTACCTCAACTCTATTTTACCCTATACTACCCTGGCGGCCATCAAAATAAGTAATTACATTGGACAACCATTAAAAAGACAAAATTCAAACATTCACATTAAAAATACGACCCATCCACCTATATTTTCCTACAAAAAAAAAAACGAATTATTTCTCTCTATTTTTTTAAATTTTATTTTTCCACCGTGAATCCAAATAAAATTGTCAAATAAATCTTGTGGCAAATTTATTCTGTACTTTTAAAGATATTTTTATTTAAAGTTGAAAATTGTTTAATTTAGGTTATTTTCTATTTATTTAAAAATATTTCTAAGATAAAAAAATAAATTTTTTGTTTTTTTTTTTCTATGAGAAAAAAAAAGGTCAAGCAAAAAATGAAACAATAATAATTAATCGCTTGGCAACATGGTGGTCGTCGTCGCTTTCATCCCAAGTTCCCAGTATATATAAAAGCCCCCAATCAACCGTCAATTTCGTCGACAGTTTCACGAAACAGGGGGGTAACAAAAAAGCATTCAGAAATTTAATGGGTTGGTCATGTGCGTCGGCCCCCTCTCCCTCTCTACACAAACTCAATATATTCTCAGGTTTATCCCTCTATTTCCAATCTGCTGCTATCGAATATACGCGAAAATGGGATAACCTCCAATCACTCACAGAGCGAGGAGAGGGACCACTCTGTCTATTCTCCGTGCGCACAAATACCTATACGTGTTTGAGAGCATATGAAGCAATGTGTATGATGGCACATAACACAAAAGTGTCAGGCGCGTGGCCAAGTACTTCGTCACTAACTCTATCCCGTTGCAAAATACCACATGGACACTCGACACATAAATGCCCGTGGCGCGCGCCTTTATTTCATTCGCAAAATCTCTTGCCAACGAATCACACAATGACCAATCGATTGCAACAGATTTATCTCCCTTGGCCCGACGCTTCCGGTTTTTAATAGATCGTAAATCTTTAAATGCCACAGCGGAAGAAACAGACTAAAAAAAAAACGAGCTGTTTTATCAACGTATTCCTGCCCGCTGCATCAGTCGTATTATATCCTCTCTGTGTGTGCCTACACCTGCGACATGATGCACTATAGGTACGGAAATGTGGACGGATTGGCGGACGAACAATATTGCCGTCGTATTCGGTGATGATGCGCCGATAGTAAATCGCTTAACTGTAGTATTTCGAGTGGTACCATATGTGCATATACACTGAGAGAGCAATTTATTTATATTTAACGCATAGATATATTTCGGAGATGACGAATTGATTTCTTACGTGTTAAAAAATATACGTTTTTACTTATAGATTATGGTGAATCAATTTATTAACAATAAATCTTGCAATAGTAGTATGAAATAATTTTTTTTTACACTAAGAACCTTTTTTTTTCAATTGTTAAGATTGATTTATTAGCTGTTAATAAATTATTTGTTGCAGTATGAGATATCTTCTCTCAGTGCATATGTAGAAATGCATGGGGGCAACATGGCGGCACACGTGTGTGGCGAATGAACGCATGCGCGCTCATGTCTGTCCCGCCACGCTCATGTGGAAAATCGAGCCGGAATTCCGGGACTTTCGCTATACCGATCCGGATCAGCTAAACCCTCTCGCGAAAGACGCGGAATTTCTGCTTTTCAATATAATATTGATCGCGTGGAATTTTTCTGTCGGGGAATTTTATTTTTTTAAATGATATTACAGAAGCATGAGGGGTATTTAAATTTTCTCGTGGATTAAATTGGAGGGAGGACAGTAGAAAATGTGGCTGGGCTGCAGCAGCAGCAGTAGCGACGCTTGAGACTTGAATTTATCGATGAGAGGAAATATATAGATGGGAAACTGTATAAGAATGCGCGACGGCGGCTTTATTGTCGTCGAGAAAACGCGCGCGCCGCTGAGATGATCCTGTCGAGACGACGACGATATGCGGTGGTAGGGTGAAGAGAGTATATTAGGGTGCATGCCAATTAAGGCCCGCGCGCAACATTGGAAGCACCCGTCGAGCGGAATGACACGTTTGACGTTTCGCAAATTACTGTGCTCCCCCGCGCGACATTAACCGTCGACTTCACTTCTGCACCCTACAGCGACGTTTTTTTAACTTATTTTCATCAAAAGACTAGCCATGATGGAAAACCCTCTTGTCGCTACAAATTGACGTGGTTAGAACCTCGGCATAGTGCAATCTGTTGGTATCAACACTGTGGAATAAATCTCAATTGCTATTTCACCTTGTCACAACAATCAACGGCTTTTTAATATCGGTTTTTGCCGCAGGACTCTGCTTCTTATTTAGACTGTAGTGCGCAGGTTGGACGTGTACCTCCTATATGCTCAAGGGATTGAAAATAAATTAAAGTAGTCCTAAAAAGCATCGGTATTGCTTAATCGCAGTTGTTTGTAATATCACGAATTTTATTTAATTCTTTTTCATATAAAAACAGTACAAGCAAGCTCGCGTCGAGCCTACGTCTTGTTTTCGAGGCGTATACGCCACCAGTTTATTTTGCTCGTCTTTTTTCGACGGCGGCGAACACTCGTCCGGGGATTATCTCTCCAGGGATCAGCGCGCAGCTCGAGAAAAGTTTCGTGAATGATACAGGAGAGTGCGCGCGTGCTTGAAATCGCAAAAGAAAAAAATAATCCAACAAGCAGCCACGTCTTATTTCACAGGACACACCTATACACACTCAACTGGATGTCTTTACTGCAAAACGAGCGAAAAAAAAGCCACAGCAACAACATATTGTGATTGCAAATAGCCTGATAGATTGCCAGCGATCAGCTACTGATAGCAGGTCAAGTTCGCGCGCGCTGTTCAACCGGTGGCTGCCTGAGCAGACATAGTCCCTAAATCAATTTTGGGAAAACAGCCGATGTAAACACAGTGTCCACGTCGGGAATCAAGCGCAAAAAAGTCTCTGTGGGGCACAGTGCCAAGCCGATGTTCAGAAAATGGAACAATGACTCCACTCAGCGGGGCAACCCCCAAGTAAAGTCGATATAGCGGTAATAAAACCGTAAGTTTGGCCAAACTGAGCGAAAAAAAGTATATCCCGACACTCTATAAGCAACTTTACACCATTAAATATCAATAAATAATTGAAAATCTAACGATTTCAATGGAATAAACGGTTTTTATGACTTTCTAACACGATTAATGACCAATTAAAAATTATTACAACACATAAAAATATTATCAACCATCTAAATTCAATTTTAAATTTATATTTGTATCATTGGAGCGTCTAAAAAATTTATTTTTTATCAAATAAAAATTCTATTGACTGTTGTTGTTAGATACTTTTTTTTGTTTCTTAAACGGACTGTTTTAATTCAGAGTAAATATTATGCCAAGTACTGCATCGACCCTCATCAATAAAACCACAAAAGTGCGCACGAAATAGCCGTTAAAAACCTTATATTACTGTAACCGAGTCTAGTCACGTTTGTACTCTGCAAAACTCACTGATATACTGTCAATTTTCATGAAAATTTATCCAAACAACGAGGTAATCCAAGATAAGAAAAATTTCTGGTCAATTGAGAAGATTATTGGTTTTATAATAACTTACAAAATGTTTAAAAAATGTTTAAAACCGAATTTAAAAATTCTGGGCTCAATAGACGCAGTGTCATCGACTTTATAAATGTATCCAAAGAAAAATTCAGATATAAAAATGATGAAGCAGATATATTTCAAATAGAAAATTGAGACATTTGAGAATCCTAATTTTTTCTGCAAAGACAGTCAATTATCTCACGCCGTTCATCGACTCTATCGAGTCTTATACCAAAGAAAAAAAACATATATGCACGTGGCACAGATTCGTTTTCCAGCTTTGACGACAACGCATGCGGGCCTAGTTATTACCGAAAAGCGGGCCGTAAAGACTGCGGAGTTGATGCGAACGTTTGCCAGGGTAACTCTCGACGAGACTACTCCCTTGTGAAGGATGCTCTAGACCCACTCTTCGCTCATCCATTTATATTACTCCTCGATACTAACAGAAAGTACGCGTGCACCCTCTCATGCCTATTAGATTATCGAGGGGAGCAAAATACATACATATATACATATAAAATATTCCAAGGGGCGGAATATAAGCATTGGATGTTGTACTTTGGTTTACAGACAAGAGACGCGACGCGCAGTGCGGCTTAGCCGGTCTCTCGAGGCATCACGGCGTGTGCTGGTGCCCCCGGCAGAGCCCGGACTAACTCGGCCCTGCTTTCGTGCCCCCCACCACCTCCTTCACCCGCTTCCCAGCGAATCAATAGTGCGTACTCGTCGCGGCGGCATTGCCGTCCACGCCCGAACCCATCCGAATGCTACCGAGCTTTTTCTGTATATACGCAGACGTTCTTTTGTTTCTACTTTTTTTTTTCTATTGTAATATTAACCTGAGCACCAGTTAGCGAGTTTGTATACATATACATGACGTGAAAAGAATTAGTTAGAATTTGCGATCATGTTACTCAAGCCATTGTGTGCCTTTTTTTGTTGGTTGTCCCTTTAAATGCAGAATGGATAGGCATTGAAGAGGAGGGCGAGTCGATTTTCGCTATTGAGAATCTGTGCAATTGAATTTTACGTTATTCAAAAGTGCACCTGCAGTCCGACTGCTTGGCGGGGGCTTTTTCATCAGCTCAGCGACGTGATAGCCCCCGGGCTGGCTGTGCAAGCGACTGATGTGCCTATTCGGTAATGACAGTCCATGCCGATTCAAACTCTCTTTTAGGGCGCGATTCATGGCTGCTACTCCGTCACGGTTTCGATGCGTGGACAACATGAGCTACTACTGATGTTGCCGCGAGCTGTCTATGTTAATAATATCTCATGCTCTTGTGCTGTTAATGTCCTTTCCACCCCAGGCTTCATCACTCGCTCCCCTTCGTTTCTCCTCTGTTTACCCTCATATTCAATTTGCAATTCGATGTTTTCTACGCATTTATCATGTTAACTTGTGTGTAATTATATATTCGTAGCACTTATTACACATTGTTTTATGCTTCAGTTCGCCGCGAGGTCGGTTTTTGCCGTAAATAGTGCAATATCCTTCAGAAAGAAATTATAATAAATTTTTTTTCAATCATTGGAATGTTAAAATTAAGATACATCTTTAGGCAGGATGTGTATCATCCTGGGGACACAAAAATCGAAAATTCTTAGGGAAAAAAAATTTTTTTTTTCAATGGACATCCTTGAAAATAAAAAAAAGAGAGAAATAATTAACCATTGTCATCTCTAATTTTTTAAAAATTATTTAAACATAATTTATGACTAAATGAAAAATTATTTATTATAAATTTTTAATTAAAATCATTTATAAACTACTCTCTTTTGATTTAAGAGAGTATAGCTCATAATTTTTTTGAATTTCACATTTTTGCAAATGTTTTTAGCGACTAAATGGTTGACTGTATTATAAGAGAATTTCATTGGATATTTAGGACAACCCTTCAGCTAAATCTAACCCTTGGTTGTGCGGCCTCTCCCTTTCTAGAGTTGCAACTTTGGCTCGTCTGCAGAACATGGCAGAACTTGGAGACGACCAATCTCTGTTCATTCGCCCTGCGACGGTGAATCTGCGTGCGTCGCATACTCTAATGTTTTAGTATTATAATATGCAGAGAGTTTTCAAGAGGAGACGAGAAAGAGGGCACAAGAAATTCCGCAGACAAAGGCACGCGGCGGTTATTAGGAGTCGTAAGTTACTATTGATATTCTAATCATGTGCCATATTACCGAGCTTTTTGTCGGTTTAATCTTGCGAATAAAGGCACTTGGAACTACAGAAATCGCGTGCTTGAGGAAAATTGGGTCGCTCAGAAACGCCGGGTCATATCGACTGATTTCTGCGCTTTGAAGACACTAAAACCCTGCTTCTGTGTACTTGACTGTGCCTTTTTTTTTGTTCTAGGATCTACAGTGTAATTATGAAACAATTCGGTCACGATACACGTTAAATAGTTCATTTATAGACAATTTTTTTCTTCTGTTTTGTATTTATTTTTAGGCAAAAGTTTTTTTGTTTTGTAAATATCTTGCGGAGAAGGGAGTTTATCAAATTTTCAAGAGGGACAAACTTTATGGCCACCGAAAATGGGTGGATAAAGAAGGTTTCTCATAAAAATTTCACAAGCCTCGTTGTGCTCCAGATGTTTGGGGAAAAAGATGACCATGCGACAGGTCTGACAGCAAATCTACTCTTATCACTTCATAAAACTATTATTTAAATTGATTGAAATTTTATCTAGAATATTTGGTTCTGATTTAAAAAAAATTCTCATGGTTTTAAAGATTTTTTTTTTTTTTGGGTATTCGCTGATAACTGGGCAATTAATCGTGATACCGAAAAATTTTATGAAAAATAAATGATTTCGAATGAAATTATCTATAAAAAATGTAGAGTAAATTTTTTTGATATTTTGCCTAGTTTTCGAGATATTTTAAAAAATACGAATTTCCAAAAAAACCGAAAAAAATCACAAGAACAAAACGTGAAATTCGACAATTTATACGTGAAAAAAAAAAAAAATCGTTGAAAGGCCTTTCCACGACCGTCGGTTTTTAGCCAAATAAGTGTATTGACAACATGTCAATACACATATATTTATTTTACCTCTATAATAATCCAAAACGACATATCCATCACTCTCACTTAAACCTGAATACATCTCGCCCCATTACGTGGGGCTCAACAGAATGTCGTCGTTAAAATTCAGTCCGGCGGTCGTCGTTTCAACAAAGGAACGAATCACGACGGGAGAATGGACTAGTGCGCCTGCAAAAAAAAAGGGAAAGCCCATTTTTGGCGCTTGGGGATTTATTTATCCTGCAGGGGGGCGAGCAGCGCAATGTGTGCGGACAATTGAAGGTAAAAGTAGAGCTCTTCCACACATTTGAGAGTGCCAACAAGATTTTTAAAGTAACCTCCACCTAGGCTGAGGTTCGAGGGAAGAATATAAAAAAGATAACCATAAAATTGTCGAGTGGCCGTTGAAAAATTCGTATGTTTCAGCTATAGCGGCATGGCAATCGCTCGCTTGACAGGGTATCACCCTCAAAAAACACATTGTCAGGGGATTTATCGAAAAATAAGGGCTTCAAGCAACGTGCGCGAATACTGCGCACACCGTGTCCGAGGTATATAGTAGGCATAAACCCGAGAAAAGTGAGATATCCCGTGTATGTGCGGGCGTATGTGTGCGCCGCCAACCTAATGGCCAGATCGATATCCATGGCGCCCTCCCTGACGCCAACCTGCAGTCATCGACAACTTGTAGCACCGTAGGACAGTGCAGACTTGGAATAAAATATGCCTCCTATCACCAACTTCCTCTCTGCAGTTTCATATCGATGATTTTTATAGACTGACCGTTTTTTTTATCACTCGCTTATAGCTAACGGTATCCCCGTGGGACTGCGCAATTCCTGGGAATAAATACTCTGCATTGATTGAAATAAATCATAAGAAATGAAAAAAAAAAAATTAATCACACAATTTCACGTCCTTTCATTGCTTTTTTCAAGTAGTTTAAGACTTGAAACTTGAAAAGCCTAAAAAAATTCTGATTTTTATGTCTCTCGATAACAAAAAAAAATGTTTTTTAGGGTGGCGCAAAAACCGACTATAAAATGAGAAGATTGATTAGAGATGTTTTATGAAGAATAAAAAAAATTATTTCCTATAAAATTGTTAAAATTTGTCAACAGATTTTTTTGTCTGTTTCTTTTTTTAATATTCAATAAAAAAGTTTCTCCATATGTGGGGACACTAGAGAGTTTATCGAATATGCGTATACAGCACAGAGACAAAAAAAATGAAAACAAAAACAAAAAAAATATAGAAGCATATCAAGTTACGGATGTTTGGACATTCCTCCCGCTCGGCGATCCGCGCAGCGAGTAGTCGTGCCAGCCTGGATCACGAATATCGCCTCTCCCGTGTTGCCTGGATCATCGATCGCGCGATAAATACATGTGCTAAGTGTATGAATTATTCAATGGATCCTATATCCCAGGGTGGCGAAATGACCTCGCATATAATACGCACAATCTCTCTACCGAAAATAAAATCATTAATACACACAATTTTTTTCGTTCTCTCCTATGACTGAAAATAAATCCGATTTTTCATCAACACCTGTGGTAAGTGCATCAAACTCGGTGGCTTGCATTAGACGTTATACTACACGTCGCTCTTCATCGTGACTCAGTGAATCTTTAGAATTATTTCTCGGAGTAAAATTTTTAAGGGCCCCTCATATTTGACACCTTGACAACCTTTAAATTTTTCTTCTCGACAAATTTCACATTTTTACGCTCTATAAAATTCATTGAAAAGAAATTTTTTCAAGTAAAAAAAAAAATTTAACAGTTAAATAATATTAGAATAATCATAGAATTAAAATTTAGTGTTTTTCATACGATAAATATGTGAAAAAATAATTTTTGAACTTTGCTAAATAGATGAAAACAAAGTTTTAGTAGTAGTTCATTAGGGATATTGATTAATTAAGGATTTATAGTATCGACTTATTCAACCCCCTACACATCGTCTCAACTCGTCAAAAAACTTTGCCTAATAGCCTATATATACCCTTAAAAAAATGAGGGATTAACTTTAACCGCAGATTCTAAAGACAAAGAAGGCGTGAGCGTAGAAAATCTTATCGGATAAACACAGGACAAATCGAGTTGAATGGAGTTATTCAATTGTCACGAAGGCGATATCTGACGATTGAAGTCGTGTGTAGAGTAGTCAGACTATTGTATCTGTATATATTGAGACCGGATAAGCCTCTGATGTATTTATTCAGTAGGGCAATGATAAAACCAGTGGGGAAAGAGCCAAGAAAGTGGAAAGATTGAGTCGAGGTCGGGCTCTTTACGGATTCCAATAGGGTGCCGTTCATCTTTCGAGCATAAACCGACGGCAGATGGGCCATTTTCCACGAAAATATCGCACCCAACCGACCATTACCCCTTTGCCGAACAGTCACGTATGAATATACTACTCGAACAGGAATTTTCCACTCAAAATCATGCGCTATAGCACTCGTAAAAAATGTTTTGCATTTGAAAAAAAAAATTACATACACATAAAAACTTGTGAAACTTATCCCCGAGGCTTTCTAATCAGTGCACATCTGCGCCGGAGCATCCGCGAGTAGAGGCAAATTGCTATATCGATTTGCAGTGAACGGCAGGACTTGCACGCCAACGTGTTGATATATACCTGAGGCTATACAGGTAGATAGAGCTATGTATGCGTGCGTCTGTTATGCCCTGAGACACCCCCTGGTATGCGCCCAGACGCTTCAGTCATTTATTCATTCACTTCACGCTTCGCGACATTCATTTTGTCACATGAATGTATCATGCAAATTGTTCTATATCCAACTACTCTCGGGAAAATGTTGGAAACTTCCTGGAGAGAGAGAAAAAAAAGGAAGAAAGAAAGAAATTCTGACCCATTTGTATTGTGGTATACATTAAAATCTTGTCATATTCAAACGTGAGTATATACCTTCGTTGACGTATTTCTTGCAATAAGTCGTCATATTTTACCTGCAGATATATAAAATGCAAGATAGTAGCATTTTATAACTTAGAAAATGCTTTTACAGCCAAAATATATATGTTTATGTGCAAATAAATTAAACTAGTGAATAATATTAAATTTTTTGCATATTAGAATGATAAAAAAATCGATAGTTTTATTATTGGATAGAAGATTGAGTGATTTCAGAATTTAAAAACGAAAATTTTGCGTTATTTATGCAAAAAAAAAGTAAATAAAAGGTTTTTGAGTAGTATAATCTGTGTTACGTCAGCCAAAATTGATTTTTTTTTTTTTTTAAGTTAAATTAGTTTAAACAATTAGTTTTAAGGCATTAAGTCATGATTGAAAAAAAAAATTTTTTTCGTCCACATTTCAGAAGGGGAATCCACGTTTTTTTGTCATTTTTTCGGTTTTTCGGCGATATTTTGATAAATAAGCGAGATAGCGAAAAATATTATTAGAGTTAATTTGTTAAGGGTAAAATTACCTACAAAAAACATTAATCAAATTTTTCTACATCTCTTTCTGTTCTCGAGATATTATTGTTTTTTTGAAATTTTTATTTTTCAAAATATCTCAAAAACAATCTAAAATATCAAAAAAATGTATTCTGCCTTTTTTATAGAGCATAAAATTTCCAATCAGTTAACTCTTATAATATTTTCCGTTATCTCATCTAGTTACCGAGTTATCAGCAAAAAACCGAAAAAATCCCAAAAACTGTCAGATTTTCAAGGGGTATACCTGTATACCTTCAAAAATTTTATAAAAAAATTTTTTTTTTTTTTTTCACTTAAAATATCACAAAACTCACTGTTTCAATTGATTTCACTGAAAAAATCGAAAAAAGCTTTTTTTGGCTGACGTAATATTAGGCTATACTACTGGAAAAACTTAAAAATCGCGAAAAATTATAAATAATTTGATTTTTTTGCTTGCAAAAATTTTTTTTCATAAAGAAAACCTTCCATATCTCTCAATTCAACTTTTTCTAAACAATAACAATAATAAACACACGAAATAACATAAAAAAAAAACATCTGATAAATTTTTTTCATGTTTAAAAGATCAATATAAAATAAATTAAATTCTCATTCCGCTTTTACATCAACGGCAAATTACCGATCTAATAGGTATATACCCAAGAAAATCGAATTAATAATTAAATCACATACAACCTCGCTGTTTCACGTCATTTCCCACGCCCTGAAGACGCAACAAAACATTTTTAAAGCAAGCTTTGTTTTATACAACATAAAAATCCCAACGACATAATTTTATATACATACTTTTCTCCGACATAATGTTACAAGAACCCATAATGTCTATTATAAAAAAAAAAGAAAGAAAAAAGAGTGCGTTATAAAGCGTCGTTTGTGGTCGGTATGAAGAGGAGAAAAATAAGAAAAAATACTAAAGAGTGTACTTTGACAATGCCAACATTAACGCGTTTAACGTCAAGAGGCCTGAAGATGCAGGTAGAACTGAATAAAATCGTACAGATTTTTTTTGCTCTCTAAAAACTCCCTTTTGACGTGAGCATGGCTGGGAGGAAATGATGGGGGAAGAAAGAGACGAGCCCAAACCCGGAACTCTGCGACCTCCATGTGTGTTAGTGCGCTGGCAGAGGGAGAGTGTCTCCCTCTGGTTCGCGTGACGGGACCTTAAGGAGCGAGTCCACGAGCGTAACCTAAGACCCAATGCAAACCGAAAGCGCCCCTCCGAGCTATCGCGTGATGGGGGTCGTCAGCGGTTGAGCGCACGACTCGCGCGTCGCGGAGGGTCGTCGTAAGACCTTATTTTCGCTCCCTTGTTAGTGGTATCCATCAGGTGAACACTCCCGAATTTTCAAGTGTCTCGATAGACACTTAAAAATCGCAAAAAAAAATTTTTTTACACCACGAAAATGAGTAATTCATTACTTGACTAAAAATACAACTATAATCCGTGAAAAAATGAATTAAAACCGACTTTAAAGGTATTTTTTTTACAGTAATTTAAGTGTTTAAAAATTGTTTATATTTCAGAATGATTCATTCGCATTTTTTTCAGTCGTGAGAAAATATTTATGAGGATGTATGCACGGTATGTTGCAAGGTCGCCATCTGCTATTTACATTCTAGCGCCTGAAATGTTGGCAAATGGCGCGGCTAGACACGTTTGGAACCTCGCGTTATTCCAACACGAAATAAATAATCAAATTCCATCATTATCAAAACATCCAAATTTTAAAAAACAACTATTCAAAAATCGATAAAAATTCAAGTTAAATAATAAAGTACAACCTTAAATCCAAACTACTTAGAAAAACTTTTATAAAAACCATAAACCCATAATTTTCTTTCGGAAAAAAATTATAATTTATAATAACCGCAGTATTTCTGCATTCCACGCTCATTTAGAATTAATTAAATATCGAATTATTGAATATTAATAGAGAAAACGATACTTAATAGCCTTTTCTCACTCTTTTAACTTATGTAAAAAAATTGTTTTGAATTTTTTTCTTCCCGTCCAGCTTAAAATGGACGCCCACGCGGACCACCGCATGGATGTTTCACTTTCTAGGCATTCCATCAGACACAAAGACCGGTTTAAGAATATTTTCTCGAGTAAACAACTTGATATTCACGTGTGCGATCAATCGTCACTAAATTCCACGAGGACATAATATGCGCATTGACGTTTAGAACACACATAACGTATACATTGCCTGATGAGAGGTCGCAGCCGGTCTCCTGATGCCCTTCTGGCGTGTCCACCCTCGTGGCAATCCGCTAAGAGCAATCGAATCTCATCCTCTCTCCGTGTAATTAATTTGATCCCCCGAATGGGCTTTGAACCTTTCATCAAATACGCTTATGCAATATAATTATGAGTATCGGGGCATCTTGCTCAGATCAAGGCCAATTCCGCTGTAATAATATTTTTTGCAAATCCGGATCTAGCCAAAAATTGCTCCATCAACGAGATCTCGCTCTCTGTGCACATACACACACATTAATCACACGGCGGTCTTTGGTTTAGCTTCAGGGTAATTTAAAACCGGTCCCTCGGGCTTCTCTCGCTCGATCACAACGTAATTCAGAGAGGTTTCAACATTTTATTTCCTTTGGATTAGACATTTCAGATGACTCCAGGGAATATGCCACTGAGTTGTTATCGTTTTTTTATCATCTCACACACGATTTATAGTGTGTTAACATAACTGTTATTTCAATTAATCAATTTTCAATACATTTAAATCATTGCATGACCGTTATGCGAAGCAAAATCATTCCAGTTAGTTGATTATTTCAATCGAATTATTATATATCGACGTGAAAATGTAAAAATTTTGATGTACTGCCGAAATATATAATAATTTTTACGTACTGCACCCCTAAAGATGTCCGCACTCATCAAAAACCCGGGTATAGAACTGACAGTTTTCGTGAGAAAGTCTATGGTAAGCTGAGCTTTATCGATAATTGCTCAATTGCTTTTTGATATCTCTGACATGTCAGGGCGCAGATTACTTAATAAGATTAAGCATTTATTTACAAAAATCAGTTGATTATTTTTTTTAATACACGACGGTAATAAGAAAAAAATTGGAATTTTTAAAAATAGTTTTAAAAAAGAGCTTTTTAACCCTAAAGCATTGCCATTAAGAAGATTGAATTTTTTCCCGCTGACAATCATAATAAAATGCAGTAACAAAAAAAAAAATGAAATTTGCAGAAAACCGACGAAAATTGAGGTGAAAGAGGGGAAAAAAAATTAATCTAGCGTGAATTTGATTGTATATAAGGTATATAGCAGGCGAGTAATTTCTTTGTAACGAGAAAACATAACTGTCTTGAGTAGTATTATGTTTCAAAGAGGTCGTGGGACTGGCTAGTGCGTCTTGCACATCAGAGAGACCCCCGCGCGTGTATATCCATTAGCCATAGAACACCTTGTTGAAAGAAAAGCGACGTCAGAGTGCAACTACCTCTGATGTGTGCATACATTCTTGCTCACATATCATTCGCGTTTCTAAGATATTGTGCGAGTGTATAACAAGTGAACGCGGGGGAGCAAAAGGGGAGAGGTATAAAGTGCGGAGCAAGGAGGAGGGCTATATACACACAGATATATGCACGGAGTGCCTTCTCTTGGCGCAATTCCGAGGAAATATCGACGATCGAGGTGTCGAGAGTTGCGAGAGACCTCTCTCGAGTGCCTCGTTAATGCGACGGAAGGCGCAGAGGTGTGTTGAGTCAAGTAATACACAGTGTGTGACACATAGATATGAATTTATGTCTGTTAACACGCTCAACTGTGCCAAGTACAGAATTTTTTTTTTTTTATCTTTTTTATTTTCATGCATATTACCGGGGAAATCTCGCCTTGTGCACGTGTCCTCGCACACGCTTGACAAGACAAATAAAACGCGCATTAAAACTGTAGATAATTAAATTATTTAAATTGTGAATTTCAAGAATTTCAGGTTGGAAATTTATTACTCGACATTTATTGGAGCTTGGAAATTTTTGTCACAATAATGAAGAAAAATATTTCGTTTATTTGTCTACATAAACAAAATAATTTCACCCAGTTTTCAAGAATAAAAACTCGGCATAAATTTAATTTTAATATTAGAAATCAATATTTTAGAATGGTTTAAATATCAAAATTTTTAGATAAATAATTAATTCATTGTATGACGTGTATAAAAAATCATAATTTACGCATAATTCTCATAAATTTTTCAACGTTAAAAAGTGATATTTAAAATAACAAAACTTTTCAAATGAATGACTTGAGTTTAAAAATTATTTCTAAATAGTGAAAAGCGCTCAAGCGCGAACATGAAAAATAATTTTATTGCTGTGAAGCGAAGCTGTAAATGCAATAATCCCTCGTGACGTTGTATTAAAATTCTGAATTGTATACAAAATGTTGAATAGCCGGAAGATAAAGACACGACGACGTTGCGAAAAAGAAAGAATAAGCGAGAGAGAGAGAGAGAGAGTAGAAAGCATAAACTACAAAACTCGGTGATCCAATGGCTCTCTGGTGCAGGATCAGAGCGTGCGCGCGCGGAATTTTGTTCACTCTGAAAAGTCTTCAATGAACAAACGAGAATGGAAGTAGAAACAGTGAAGATTTTCATACAAACACACAGCCACGAGAGCGGGCCACACGCCGAGAACGAGGATCCGAGATAATGGAAGTGAAGCTCAGAACAACTTTCGCCAGTGCGCGTCTTCTGCATGTATATAAAACCTACATATATACTGCTGAGAATGGACCAACGAATGCCAGGGCATAGAAAGAAAACAGTTCAACTGCTAGTCGCTGCTCTGAGCGAGGTCATCGTCACGCTTGTCGATGCACCCGTACTTTCAAACTTTGCCTACCCCAACATTGTGTAATACAATTAAAAATCATCTCTACCACTAATTTACATAAATTTCAACAATGTTAAATATTCAATACCAACTTTAAACTGAAATTTCAGTCATTTAATTGCGATAAAAAAATTAATTTCACCCAAAACAACAAAAAAAAACAATTTTTTTTTGCATTAAAATAATTTTTTGTTTGATACTAAATTAATTATGATTTTTTTCCTATGTTTTTCGTATTTTTATTTTATATTTCAACTATAGCACCTGCGATAACGAGGGATTTGTTGTTGAATAAAAAAAAATCAGGTCAAATGAAGGAGGGAAAAAATGTGGAGGCTTTGGAATTTTACATTTGATGTTTGTGCGCGAGCATGAAGCCTGCACATCATGCATCCATACACTGGGTAAATATTCTTCTTGCATGTGTATTTTTTTATACAGGGGCAAGAGAGTAACTCTGCTAACGAGACGCGTGTTGTTCGAATTCAACAAATTGTATCGCGTGTCTTTGGTCGTGTCTTCCTCGTTGCCGCGTGGAGGTTAACGAGTTTTCTACCACACAAATATATATTGTGAAACTGCTGCTGTGGGTTAAGGTAGGTATATGTTTTCTTCGTTTTTATAGAGTTAAAAAAAATTATTCATTAAATTAATTCCAACAGAATATATAAAAAAATATATAAAATAAAAAAATATGATAACACATGTATAACTCGAGCATCGGAGCGAATCAGCTGATAAATAGGGTTTGAAGACAAGCACAACCAAGTCGAAATGATGCAGTGAGACATGGCGTGGTTGGAGGAAGGCAATGGGGCAGAAAGCGATATAGAGCCTGAGACTGGTTGAGAGTCAAGCGTTCGTACATAATGTCCACTTGGTATTTTTTAATCACATGGTGCTATAAAGTGCGTGGGTAGTTGAGGTTGAGAATCACTCAGGAGAAAGAGTGAATGAAAAAAATTCCCGCGGATAATCCGAGCGGATTAATCCAACGAAACAGGTTCAGAGAGCGCGACGCCGAGCTCGGTTACTCATGTGTCGCGCAGGCAGGGCGCGAGTGGTGGACGCACGTCGCTGGTGGATTAATGCCCCTCGGGGTCGCGCTCAGGATTTATATCGGCGCGAGATTACAGTAGCGCGTTAGAGAGAAGCCGCGTGCGCGCGCGGGAAGAAGCGATGAGGTATACACAGCACAGGGTCTCGCGATAACTCGGCCGCGCGCACGAAGTTGCGAGTGAGTGAGAAACGTGAGATGAACGGAGGAGGGTCGAGAGCTAGAGAGAGGAGCACGCCGAGCTATACGCGCCAGGTCAGTCCGGGTCGGCGACCCTCCTTTACATTTTTCAAATGCTATAGAGCTGGCGATCGTGCCGATTTTCATCATTTCAAGATGGCTCTGCATCATCAGTAATTTATTTAATTTTTTTCTCTCTTCCTCCGAAATTTTACCAACAGTAAATAAAATTTATTAATAGTTAAAAATATGTACAAAAAAAAATGGCCTATTTGTCGTGAAATTTTCTGCACGAGTTTAATGGCTCATTAAATTTTTCTCGTCAAGAGTTTTCAAGCAAGAATTTTTTTACGTGCTCGTCTGATTATTAGGATAGTTCTTGAAAAGTAATATCTTCCGGTATTGTGCCTGATGGGAAGAGGCGACATCGTATGTATGGAGGAGCTGCGGCTGTTTGGCCAGTGAAAATATATAGAGCGTCACCGGGGTCGTATCTCACGGTTTACGAGAGGGGAAACGTCGTCCGTTGCAGAAACGGAAACTCTGGACCATTTGGAAACTGGCCGACGTGTCCTGGGGATATACCTTAGGTACGCGCGTGCAGCCTTTTACGATGTCTGTCTATATACACGCCTGGACGAGAAGCGTTCATCGCGGAGAATCGATACTGCTCGCTCGTATGACCATCAACGAGAGTGCATGTATATATCCGCGTGTGCATGATGTATGTATATAAACTTACACGCCTGCCAGCGCTATGGCGGAAATATTTTTATCCTCGTACATCGTCGTTTGTGGGCATAAACATGTCCAACAGCAGATCTTCAGAATCTCATTGTGCATGGCTCCAACCGTTTTACGATGTCTTTTGATGCTCTGTCACATCTCTGCCGGCAAACGTTGCACAGAGATATTGCAAATAAATATTCCAAAAAATTCATTCCTATTTTATCAATTATTTAATTGAATATTTATTTAAATAAGTAAAAAGTACTGTACAAACGATGACTAAACTGCAGTTAGTATTTACAAATTTGAAGCTTCATCCCTCAAAGAAAAAAAAAACATTCTTTTCTCATCATCCAAGATTGATATAATAAATTAGATATAATGCAAAGTTAGTGAGAACTTCCAGATCAATTATAAAACGAAAAATCGGAAAAAGATTAAGCTAAAGAAAATAAAATGAAAGAAGAAGAAAAAATATATTTGCGCGGGGAGGTATAAAAGTTGGTGGTAGAAAATCGAGAGACTAGAGTGCTGGAATATAACTCGACAAATCCGCACCGGGCTTTTATCGAGAAGCCAAACTCAAAGAGTTCTAGACAAAGCCCATCAGCTTGAATCTTATCGTCTGGAGGCCAGCGAGGGATTACTGTCGGTCTCGCGGACCATCCGAAGACCCCGAGCGAACAAACACGTAGACTATAACCCCAAGAGAGAGCAGATACATAGAAATATATATACATCAGCAAGAACGGATGAGAATCGAGTGGTCGCATTTGCTCGATGGTTCAATGTGTCCTGTGCAAGTAGACAATTCAACACAGAGGTAGAATTGTACAGAGAGTTCTCACGGTTGCAGTGCAGCAAAATTTCGCCAAGAGAGCGTCTTTCTCCGGCTGCTGCAGAGACGCGCATAACTACCGTGCATCCCTACTCCCTCACGCGAGAAAGGCCGATTGCATCAACGTGCAAATACGATGCATAAACGCGGAAACACCAGAGAGACCATGCATGAGAGCCAATGCATTCCGTTTTGACGCCACTCTCCCAATGGATGAAGAGGCCAATCTGCACACGTTACTGTGCCTAGATAATCGTCGGGGATCATCGCCAGGAATGCACGGGGGTTAGAATAGGAAGGAATAATACCAGCCTGCTGCTGCTGTATTTCCGTATTATCTATCCTAGAGCACGATTGATGGACACGAGAGCGACAGAGCTGCCCGCATATGAGCGACACGAAGCAATTTTGTTGATGAATCCCTAACACGAGAAGGGTATTACAACTGATCATGCTATAGAAAAATCTCATCGATTTCTCCGCAATTTCGATCACCTATCCGGCCACATGTCTGTATAGGTACATCACACCATCACCCATATATCATGCACATCATAACTGTACCTGTTATTATTGTCATCACACTTATATCGCGTGCTACGTCGGATTAAAAAATTTTTTTCGCTCTTCTCAGGCTTTTTTACTGCTCTGCCAAGCGTTTTTATTCGCGACTTTTCACTGGATATATCTTAGTCATGCTCGCTCTAGCTTAAATACTGTATAGCGTTCGTTAATTAATTTTTTTTGAGGGGGAAAAAAATTAATTTGAGAAAAATACATCTTTACATGGCTGCAATAATTTGGATTCTATTTTTTTAATACGTAGATTTTTTTATTAATAATTGAAAAAAAAAGGTAAGAACCGATGGATTTTTTAATGGTTATTGTTTTTAAACTTATTTCCCTTGAATAATGAGGGTGAGTATAGGGTGTGAACAAGTACTCAATTCTCATTGGAAATTCCGTGACGACTGATGGTCAAAGTCTGAAGGATTTGTGCGGTCTAGTTTGCCATCGACGAGCGACGATTGGGCTTGAACCGTCGACGAGTGTATACGTCGCACCCTCGGGCAAAACACGGCGCAGCGCGATCCGACGACGGGCGACGACAACGAGCGGAGAAAATCGAAATACGTCGGTGTTCTCGAACAGCGACGCCACGTCGACGCCACAACCAGCACGAACCCACCGGTAAATGTCGTGTACACGCATATATGCACATCGACGACGCAGCCATAGAAGAGAAATTAAAGGGGGAGGGCAGAGAGTTTAGCCGCAAATTATCGGCTGCGTATGGCGATGATGGGATTCGGATTGAAACCATCATCCATTTCCGATGTACGCTCTCTTCTCACACATGCCCGTTGGCATTTTAATTGGCCAAAATTGTAATTAACTAGCTTAGTGGTATTATTGGTCGACGTACATACGTCGCACAACTCTGTTGCAACACAGAAAAATTCATTTTTCCTCTACTTCCGCAAATTTCATCCAACATGCATTTCCATTTTTTAATCAATATTTTCTATTTATTATTTAAATACTTTGGATTGAAATATTAAATTGACGAATACGTATCTATTTAACTTTCTAAAAAATCGTCCAGATAAAAGTGAATAAATAATAAATGGAAAGACTTAATTTTTCAGGACATAGAGTCACTGGTACGAACATTTTTGGACTGCGAGTGCACAAACGATCGCGTAAATACGACATAATAAAGAGGATTAAACATGCAAGCTTCTGAATGGTCAAGTAAAGAGGCTTTAGAACGTTTGAGCGTCTCTCAGTTAACGTATTCATATGTTAATCATTCATAGTTACTGCCTCAACTGGTGTAGTCACGTCAAAGGACCAAGTCAAACGCATTATACTGGACGATGTATTCTCAACGTCGGCCAATAGAGCAGCATTGCTGCACGGCACACTGGCCCTTCTACGTATTCGCATTCTCCAAATCCCAGAGATGGCATATCGACAGCTCAACATGACTACCAAAGCGAAAATCTTTGTTTAATTTCCATTAAAACACACCCGTGAAACAATTCCATACATCTCCCCTACAGATAAATCATAGAAAACATGGTGAAACCATAGAGCTTATTGTCATGAAAAGTTTATCATTTTTTTTTAAATATAATAAATCAAATTAAATGTAGAAAAAATGTACAGTGCCTGTATATGACTGCTGTACCCGCCGATGAGAACACTTCCTCGCGACCTCTCCTCGACCTTGTATCGTAGACTACATGTATTGTAAGTACATATTCCGGCCTTGCTTTGATTTCCCAAGTTTATTTACCCACAATAAGTTTCTCCTATAACCACACAAATAGAGGAAACCGCACACAAAGCGGAAAAGTTAGAATTTCATATAAATCTTTCGATTAAACTTAAAAATTCACAATGAACAACACTTCAAAGCTTTGATATCTATTTATTTACGTCGTTTTTGAATGCGAAAACATCGAAAAAAAATTTCCATATCGTTACTAAACAAAAAAAAAACCCGAAAAAGTGCAATAAATTAAATTTCTCTCAACAAAGTGAATAAAAGAACAGAATTGACGAGTAATTAAAATTCTCGTCAAGTGCTTTCATGCAGCATTGGACGAGATAAAACTATATTAACGGTCTAATGTAAAAAAAAAAAAGAAAAAATTTACAAATTCAGGGGTGGAGAGAGCGAACGGTCTCGTCGGTTAACATCACTTTAATTGGAATACCATAATTAGCATTTTAAAGCGTCGTAATATCACCCGCGTGCCTTTAAAATACTTGTTCTAAAATACACATAGATTTTTTTTTTCATCTATTTTTGCCAGCAGACAGTTTCCGCGTCCAGGGCGCGGATGTAATCCTCTCTTGCGCAGACGGCGCGTGGTATTACAGAGAAAATATATTCCCTTTTTTTTCCTTTCGTTCTCTACCAGCGACTTATGTCGATCACGGCTCGTTAGAGATCTCCATGAGCGCGCCTCGTTTATGACTTTGTAAATCGCGATTACGGTGAGCGATTAAATTCACGAGCATTTAATCTCCTTTAATTTGTGCGCCTTTTTTTTCTCCTCTCTCATTTATATCCTTTCACTGCATATTCTCATTTGCTATCGCTGATAAACGTCACTGGTATATATATTTAACCCTGTGCTGCCGATGAATCGGAAAGGCGTCAGTGTGTCACGTGGGCTGCAGCGTGACCTGAATTAAAAATTGCGTGTGGTTTTCCCCCTCGATTCGCGTTTTTTATAGGAGGGTGAAAGAAAATATGGTTTATCATGGATAATATTAAATAAGTTTTGTGTGTGATTAAAAAAATAATTCGTGTGTGAGGCTAGAAAATCACGGAAGCGTGTCGGAGGAGAATATAAGTGCGTATACTTGCAGGCACGCGTGCGCGATTACGAGACAGATAGGAAGGAGTTAGTGGTGGAACACGCAGGGCGCAATACTTTGTAGAAAAAGGATGTGAAGAATATAAACAGGGACTCGCGCCAGAGGTAAAAGAATCAGTGCGCTTTATCTTCACGGCTCGCGCCCAATCGCGCGCGCCAATGCCTTCAGGGCAAATCGCTCTGCCAGATGTTGATCGTCGTCGACGCGCAAGCGACTCGTATTTATTTTCCTTTCTCACTTATGTTCCCCATCTCTCTTTTTCGAATTGAGCACTTTCGCTCCCTGTATATGTACGTCATTTTTTTGGCTTTTCAAGGAGAAAAAAATAAAATGTATATAAATTGTATGGCGCGTGGGCGCTCGTGTTACGAGATGAATTGCGCGGATAAAAAACATATCATAAGCCAAGAACAAGTGAGGAAATGAGGGAATAATAAAATACCTGTCTGTTATATTTCATTGCTTATTCACTCCCAACAATTCATTTTTGAATAACAGCTCAAAAAATTATTAATATTAAATTATTGAATTTTTTTGGTAGTAAAAAATATCTTTCTCATCAAAAAATTTGAATCGATACTCGAAAAGGTCAATGACAATTTCTTTCATCAAAAAAACCCAATTATTATCACCCAATCAATTAATTAATGATATATTTCATGTAAAAAAATAGATTAACTGATAAAAAAGCCTAAAAAATTGCGACTTTTATTTTTTACTGAACGGAAAAAAATTTTTTTTTGACTTTAGAGGTCAAGGATGGTTGACTTGAACATTGACGAAGCGGGCAGAACCTCACGAGAGGCTGGCGGTATACCTATTTTCTCGTGCATGATGTTAACTGCAGTGCATACTCCTGGGCAAAACGGACAAGTGGAGATTAGAGCGTCGGAGAGAGATGAAGTGAGGGGGCTTGCACTAACTCGACTCAGCGAGTGGATGAAGAGAGTGTACATGACGCGTGGTAAATACGCTTGTCTCTCTCTCGCGAGGTCATATATATACCTGTCCGCGTAATTCCGCGCGTATGGCTATACATAATGTATATAACGCGGTGCGGCGGGGAGACGCGCAACGGCGGCCGCCTGTGTCGTGTTGGGGCCTTCAAGACCGAGTCCCACGCGTTCCCAGACATTCCTGCTAGTAATTGCCGGCTGCCGGCTTCTATCTGCCGACGTTAGCCCCCGAGAGTAGCTGCTGCTGGCTTCAACCCACTCCCCACCTACATATATAACCCCTCAACCTGGTTATTCTGACGGAAGACGCGCTTGGCCTCTGCTCCTCTCCATCTCGCTTCGCCCAACCCGCCAACTATGCTCCCTTTTTCTTCCAACAACACCATCAGCTCCCTGCACCTTGCCAACACGATGCGCAGGTGAGCTACATCACGCGACTTAAACCCGCGGTGCAACCGCAAAAAAAGCTCGTTAAATTTATTAATTTTTCATATTGTGGTTTGTTTGCTCTGCTTTTCCTTTCCGTGCGACCTATTTCGTGACACTTGAATGAGTATACCTCAGAATATAGTTTAATTAAATGCTCATGAGAAAACTCAAATAGAGAAGAAAATAATAAATTTATTTTTTTTTTCTTTTTAAAAGTTATTATAAGACTCAAAAATTAATTCTTATAATTTTTGATACTTTTATTTAATTGGATATCAATCAAATTAGTTGATAAAATGAGGAGATAATTTTTTTTCTATATATTTAAAATAAAAATTGATAAATAGTGGAGTGAAAATAGGTGCCAAATTTATGTGCATTTATTATTCGTAAAATAATTCGGAAAATTATAGAGATGCACCAAGCTGGTTTATAAAAATGTATATGTTTTCTTCATTTATTTCCGCTTTAAAAACAGGAAAATAAATAAATAAAAAAGTATAAAAAACGTTCTAAGAAAATGATGAATTTCTCACTATTGACCAATTTTTTTTTTTTCTTCAATTTATAATATTTCTGCTTTCTCCAGCGACTCTATGACGAGCAAGTGAAGGGGGAGAGAAGCGAGCGAGCGCAAATGCTGCAGGATAATTTGCTGCTAAAGAGTAAAAGGAAAGAGCGCACACACACACATATAGTGACGCAAGGAAATTGTTTTCCCCGGTGTATTTCACAATGCACAGAATAAGTGCAGAGAAACAAAAAATATATATATATACAAGTAGCAGCAGGTGTATTACCATTGTCGAAAACGAACAAAGGGGGGCACTTAGCGCGAGCTTGCTAGAAAATTACGTCAGCGAGGTTATTTACTAGTAATCTCGAAAAATGACTGTTATTTACCGTACGCGTGGAGACACTCTGAGAGCGGGTGGATACAGACACAATAGCAAAGTGTGTAAGCCACGTGTTCTAGTGATATGAAGCACATAATGTATAAGATCTCGAATGGTAAATAATTATATGGGGCGAAGAAAAGCGTGTGGTGGAAAACTGGGTCGGAATGTTTTTGTCTTGAGGTTTTTGCATTATCAACTACTGGGATTTCTCGTGAGCTGCCTTATCATGAATATTAATCGCCTGATTCTTGCGGGGGCAATTCACCCTTGTACTCACTGCAGCCAGTGAGATCTTTCTAAAACTCCCCCGTGGCTCTCTCGATGCACCCGTTTCTATTCATAAGCACAAGTTGTGTGGTGAGAAACCTACTTTGCAAAGTTCGCCTTCGATTATTTCCGATATTCCTCTTGCTATATATATTCACAACAATGCCGCCAGCACAACACAATGCTGATAGGCCACACTGGAATTTGATTAACTACTCAGACTATCGGGTTATTATTTTACAATATCTCTATATAACATTTCTCAACTATCATCCGATCATTACTTTTGTTTTAATATATAATATAATAATAATTCATAGTATTTCACCTCAATGTTTTTGAATTTCAGTCAGCTGTACTAGGTACCTGTCAGACAGAAAGCTTCGCGAGTTAATCGATTTATAGTTAGTTCACTCGCCAACTTTATCCTACTTTTTTATTTTTATAGAAATTTAAGAGTACTTTGTGAAAGAAATTTTCTATGAACCCTGTGACGAGTTGGAAAAAAATGTTCTTAAATGATTGAAAGACTTTATAAAATATTCTTGAAAGTTTCCTTTTTTTTTGCCGTGGAAAATCCTTTGATACTTTTTAAATCTTTTCTATCCTTTGAATTATAAATAATCTTCATGAAATCAAACATTTATCTTCATATAAAAAAACACCTGAAAAAATCAGCAACCCCCTAGCATCATTTTAAGACCACCGGCCACCCTTTCAACCTCAAATTCATGAGAAATCTAATTAAAAACCTTTCATATTGCCATAAATCAATCAAACTTCGCAATTAAATTTTTAATCTTCATCCTATTGAATCAAAAATTCACGAATAAATTATTAACCATTAAATTCCCACGTTCAAATTATTTATTAAAAAAAAAACACCATAATAAAAAATAAATTTCAATGTAAAAGCAATTTTAAATCCGTTATAAGCCTCAAATCTCGTTTGAAAATCTTAAATACATTTGAAAAGTCATCCCCCCGCCAAGTTTTACCCGGACAACCTTGCTTATTAATCATTCTATAAATCTAACAGTAGTCCCCGAGCATTTAGATGATAATCTCACTTTAAAAATAAAATATACCGTAATATCTAAACATAAAAAATACTTTTCTACACATCAAGAGCATTATTTAATTAGTAACAATTGCATGACAATGATTTCACAAAGCAGAGTCGACTTCAATATTTCGAAATCAAACGACACAGGGCTGGAATTTTCTCTCGCTAACAATTTATTTATTTTTTCTGTAGGAATCATGTTGGCTCGTTCACCAATATACTTGAGGATCAAAGGGATGAAATAACAAAAGGCAGCAACTCCAGCGTGGACTTTACAGTGTATTGGATTGGAGAGAATCATTATTATGATGTGGAGGCAGCCATTACATGAAGTTCCTTCATTTCATCCATGAGTGTGTGCTTGTGCAGCGTGTGTACACTTACAAACGGTTTACAGAGGCCTCTGTAGCCGATTGAACCAGGCATACCAAGATGCTCTCATTTCCTCAAGGCAATATAACTCATTTGAGTACAATTGAAGCCCACGTTAGCATGTCCACATGTCTTCAACGACATCTCTAGTGCGTGCTTGCGTATCCAGAACCATGATATAGGCTATATGTGCGCTTAGATATGTGCTTGCTCGCTGTGTGTATCCTAAATCCTTGTGAGGTTATACTCTATCGATTGTTTCACATGACTGCAATTTGTGTTATACCTGTTGGGTCATTGCACGCAAGATAAATGAGCTGGTCAATCCAATCAGCGCCAATGAAGATGTTTTAAGTGATTGATTCATGTGAATATTCAGAAATTACCACAGAATATACTGTTAATTTAAATATTGAAATATTTTTATGAAGCAACAAGAGGAAGATTTTATAATTTTGATTTTTTGCGAAACGAAATTATTTAATTCTTCTATGAGGTTTAAAATAATTTTTTTAGGAAGAAAATTAGGTTTTATAATTTGGGTTTTTCTATTCTCTGCAGTGTGCAGACTGAAAATAGCAAAAAATATATATTGCTGTGGGAAATTTACTATAGAAAAAAGTATTTACTCGATTTGAAAGTGTCAAGTAAATAGATAGAGGCACATAGAAGTGATAGATGTTCCTGACAGCCGGACACTTTACGTTGACGTGTATCGATTTCACAGTACACTATTCTATTTGCACTTTTACGTGCAATTATTTACTCGCGGACGGGCGCGAAAAGTGGTTTATATACGTGCGAATGATGGCACGTCGTAGTGTCGTCGTGTAGCGCATAATACGCGTGTTTGTGAGTCAATATGTGCTTATATATGATGCACAAGAACGCGAGGGCTGTTTAGGTGCACTTGGTGGTGTGTATCACGCGAGTATGTACTTACAAGCGATAGGATGAGAAGCAGGGGAGGAACATCGAATGCTAGGCCAACAAAAGCTCGCGGACCATCTGTCTCTCCCTCTCTAATACTCTATAACATCATATATACTGTATATTACCCCATTCCGCTGCCATCACTTCCATTCAATGTTATCGACGTCCTATCCGCACAACGTACTTCCGCCCTGTTGCGTTTTTGCGTCGCGCAAAATCCATCTAATCATCTCTCTCCATATCCTCAACTTATCCTCCCTTTTTTTATCCAACTATATATATATATATATATATAGGTAGGTAATACATCCCTCTTCACACACAACGCGCCTGTCCCGGGGGGATTTTTACGACCAGCCGTCTTGGAAAAACCTCAAAGAAAATCTGTCAGAAGTGAAGCACTACTTTATTGACTGGCCCTCACGCCTCAACGAATTTTATGAGGTTGAAATCATCATCAATTGTCCGAGTTCTACTTTCGAAAAATAGAAAAAGTGAACTTTTTTTTCATTCTATGACTCAATACGCCTCATTGAACCATTTAGATATTACGCTTGAATAATTTATCAGGTTAATTTTTTTTTTATGAGCATTTCAAACATTTTTTTATCAATTTTATACTCCAAGATGTATTTAATTCAATTTGAAGATGTTTCGGTATGACAAAAAAAATTTCTTTTTTTTGAAATTTTTCTGGACATACCCCTTGGGGATATGGCGATTTTTGTGATTTTTTTTAGTTTTTTATTGATAACTCGATAAATAAGCAAGATAATAAAAAATTTTATAGGAGTTAAATGATTGAAGATGAAATTTCCTACAAAAAATGTAGAGTATATTTTTTTGATATTTTCTTTTGTTTTTGAGATATTTTGAAAAATAAAAATTTTTTAAAATCGATAATATCTCAAAAACTGAAAGAGTTATAAAAAAATTTAATTCACGTTTTTTGTAGATAATTAAACCCTCAATCATTTAACTTCTATAAATTTTTTTGATATTTGCATTATTTACCGAGTTATCGCGAAAAAACTGAAAAAAATCACAAAAACAGCCAAATTCCCAATACCTATACACTTTGAAAATTTCAAAATTGTTTTTCCAACTCAAGGTCCTAAAACTTATTCTAAACATTGATTCCAGTACTTTTTGCACGCATATAATAATTAAAATTTTCAAATTGAATAAATCATTAAAAATATCAAAATAAATAATAAATTTTCTCGATTAAAATTCAAGGAAATATATAGATATAAATTTTCCCCAATTTGCCAATTAAAATCTATTGCCATTGATCTATTAAAAAACTGAACATAAATTATATTTGCCAAAGCGAATCAAGATGTTTGTAGTATTAAAGGAAAAAAAATAATAAAAAGTTTTAACCCTTCGCAGACATTCGGCAATTTATCAGGCTACAATCGATGATGGCTACGCGAGAATAACGAATGTTGAAGAAAGCTCAAGGACGTATAAAAGAGGGAAAGAATGTTCGTCCTTCTATATATCGGCCCTCGAGCCGTTTCTCACGGTGCGCAGCTGAGAATTCGGAAATGGGAGAGATTGAAATTGAAAATTACTGGCAAGCATCTCTTTTCCTCCTGCTCGGTTACTCGTTGACGTCGTGGATGTCGTCGTGGCCGCGACGGCCTCGGGTAAAAACGAGAAGGGGACAGAGGCAGTAAACGCGCGCGCGCCTCGGGAAAATGGCGCGGGTGGAACATCATCCAGATCGACGACGACGATATGGGGGATACAGCTGCACGACGCGATCTCGATTTTCCCCACCGGCAGGAAATTACGACGAAATTCCACTGAGGCGTTATTCTCATCTTGCGTCTTTTTGTGCTCGTGTTGAAAGGTGTCGAGTCACGTGCATCACGCTGAATAAAGTATCCAATCAGCTCGGCATTATTAAAAAAAAAAATTTTTTCATCATTTTCTCAGCGTTTTATAAATTTTTTTTTATTCTTAAGACATCTTTGTAAACAGAGGCGTTGGAAAATTGATTCATAAAACCGTTTACCGGCAATTTAAAAATTTTATCAAGTTTAAACGTGCGAAAAAAAATTTTTTTTATACGTTCGTTTTATCATTATCGCGAATAATTGAAGGAAAAAATATTTATCATGTCAAAAAGTTAAAATTCACTTATATTTGGACACGTAAAATTTTTTTAGAATGAAGATTTAAGTTATTCCACGGTTTTTTATCAAAAATTGAACCCCCAATCATTTAACACATCAACATATCCGGTAAATAAAAAAAAAACTAAAAATGAAAAATGTATAGGTAAATATAGTGGGAAAAGTGATAAAATAGGGATGATATTGAGCTAATTGATTAAACAGTTTGATCAATTGAACTGGCATTAATCTGAAAAAGCATGACGCTTGATGATAACATGGACGGCCTTTGGCAATGGTCTATAAACCGGGGTGGGTTTTGGTGGTCGCGGCAGAGCACAAAACAGCTAGGAATTCCCGCCATTACATGAGATTAATACACCACTGGTCGCCACACAAACTGAGTGCGGCTACAACGATATACAGAACGGGTGAAACTGGCTTGGGCGCCATGCACCCGCCTAATTAGAAACTCGCGGAAGTAAATCGGGAGTTGATTACACCCACTGCTGGATGTATTGAGGCGTTGGGGGACGCGCGAATCATTTTGCCAATGCGTGGTGCACACGATGTGCATATATACACATTCAGACATGCTAGTCGACGAGGGTCAAACAAATAGAGGGTTGTTGCTGATGGAAACGGAGAGAGAGAACATGGTTAATCGGGATTGCCTCGGCGAAATGCGTTTGGACTTGAGCGCCATTTTCCAACGCGCGCGCGTGTGTCTCTATAAATTACCGGTCCATCGATTTCCGCAACGAAATATTCGCTTGGCTCATGAATAAACGATTATTCCAATTTCCTGTGAAACGTTTAGTGCAAGCATCCGCGCAAGAGGATTTATTAATATGCGCCGGTAAACAAATATTATATATTATACTTCAAGGTGGTGAATTAAGGTCCTTTTCAATTCATCTTAATATAAAATTCATCATAAACATTTTTAATATTCACCCAAGTCTTCTCGAATTTCTAAATAATTTTTATTTAAATTTCAACAAAAAAAAATTTTTTTTCAATCATTTTTATCAAAAAATTTTATTTTTTAAAAATATATCTATAAAAATTACCATACTTAACTATTAAAAATTACATAATTAAAAAATTAAATAGATATTTTTTATGATAAAATGTTTGAAATATTTAATAGTGAATTATTAAATTAATTAAATTAATTTTTTTCTAGGAATATACTTTTTGAGTAATTTATTGCATAAAACTAATTTTTATTTCAATTTTGGGTGGTTTTATTCATGTTTCAATTTTTACTTTTTACGTTTTTTTTTTTTTTCAAGTAGTATAGCTTATGCTTGGTCAGCCAAAAATAGTTACTTTCTTTTCTTTAGTTGAATCAATTCTAAAAATGAGTTTAATGAATAAAAAATTTAATTTTTGAGAATTTTCAAAAGAATGCAGGTATTTTATAATTTTTATTTCAATTTTATATATTTTTTTATGCGTTAGAGTTTATCCAGGATAATAAATGGACTATGAATTGTAAATTAATTGGTCGATAATTTTGAGGCACATAAGAGTCACAAATCTACCCTCAGTGTGTTGTATTAAAGCACTTTGAATTAAATATTCGCGTTTTTTTTTAATTTTTCGTTCGTGGATTTGGAAAAAGACCACAAAATATGTGGATTGAATTGGTTTCATTTTTTTTCCTGCAATAACCGTGACTCACGACGACTTATATCTTTTTATCCTGAGCCTCGTTGCCATGACGATAACCTCCCTGAAACCGTGGCGCGCTCGTATCGACGGAGGAAAATTCGTGATAAAACGCGTCCGAGGCGATTCACGACGCGGCGCGCGCGGGGCTTTCAAACTCTCTCCCTGTCTCTAGGTCTGCGCGCTCGTTCTACTCAGCTTCTCGTAAATCAATCGAGGTGCTTACCATTTACCGCAACCCTTAAGCCCTGTGCCCGCGCCCTTGTCTGACTCGAGCAACTGCTCTGCGCCCCGTTATTCAGGCTTTTGCCTTTTTTTTTCTTCACTCACTCGCTATTTTATTCCACCGTGTTTACTATCAACGTGAAATCATTGTTTTTACAATAATAAATAATTTTGACAGCTAAAAAAAAATTTTTTTTCCATCAGCAATATAAAATATATGGCACGTGAGTACATCAGGTTTTTATTCACTTATATATCGACAAATTAAATCTGGCATTTGGGTGCGAGTGGTTTTGCAACACTCTCTGCTGCTGGTAAAAGCTTTTTTTGCTCTGCCGACACATAGCGGACAAAAACAAAAATTTTTTTTCCTGCTTTTTTCATTTTGTACCTGGTTGTTTTTTTTATTTGTGTGTGAATGCTTGAAAGAATGGTAAGAATTCGACGAGCGTCGCAGACGTCAAATGAAATTGAGCCTCTCGAGACTCACGGTGAAATTTTATCCGTTGAAATCCGGGGGTATCCAAAAAGAAGTCAGAGAGAAGAAACGAGAAGTGAAGCGAGAACGCGCCTGCACCCGGTGTAGTATTACCTCGAAACATCTGACTCTCTCCTTATATGATCTTTCTCATTATTCCTAATCTACTCGAGGTGTACTGATAAAAATTACATTGGTAGGTAGTTCCGCCCGGTTTGTATCGCTGATAAGACAATATTAATTTCATCGCGAATAAAAATAGAAAAATTCATTTGATTATTTATATTATTATTTTTAACTCAATATAGACATTGCAACTGAATTGCATTACTTGTAACATGACCTTTCACCAATTTTTAATAATATAAAAAAATGTTTCATCGTTAAACGCCACTGTTTATATTGCGTCCAGTAAAAAAAAAATTCATTACATGACTGATTTTCCGTGAGTTGATAGTCTTAAAGTGTCTTGTAATCTTGGCTTTAGTCCAAAATAGATTTTGTGGGTGAATTGATTTGAAAATACCCCTTGGTGTGGCGCGTCGAATTGAGGCTATAATCAAGTATCAAGAGAGGCACACAGTGCGATAACAGAAATCGAGTCTATAGTGAGCGATAATTAGAAGGCGGGGTGTTTGAATTTTGGAGTTGGATATCGAACAGCAGGGTATGTTATGCAGCAGTACGGAGAGAGCATGACAGGCCTCTCGTGATGATGATAATGCGCAACGCAGAATGTGCAACAGGCCGGAAATATTGTGAAATAGATATAGATGCCGATAGGATAGTATGATGCGCTTTAGGCGTGGGTCTTTCATGGTCGTTCGACCCGACAGCCTGTACTCTGCTGCATCAGGTTTCCTCTCTCTCTGGGGGTGTAGACTCGATAATGAATCTTGAGACGTACTTCCGCTTGAATAAATTCGAGTCCTCATTTCCACGCGACTTAGTTTCAATCAATTGATTCGTCACGCTTGATAATATAGCACGAAAAATATCAATATATTGTGATAATATATGAAAATCCATGAATAAAACAATGAATGGCTAATGGTGATAGGTGTCATAATACATTTTGCGGAATTTATTCCTATTTTGTATTGGATTTTCACGCTCACAAAGGTCTTCATTAGTGTGACTCAATGCAAATTATTCGCTTTGAGTTTCGATCACTCGCTCCAGTTTTTACCTCACGTTCAAGCTTTATCAGGGCATTTTCAATTACTCAAAAAGTATATTTCCATGAAAAAATTCTAAAAAATTAACTACTCAATTTTACCGAAATTTTCTCAAAACATCAACAAATCACCTCTAAAAGATCACAGAGAAAAAAAAATTGAAATCCAATCTGTCAGGGTTTATAAATAGGATTAATCGCTTAAAAAATACCATTCAGTGATCTACAAATATAAAATAATATAAATGGATGAAAATATTTTCGATTAAAGCCACCTGATGTGATTATATCAATGTGTAAAGCGTAAACGGAACGAGAGGGCGTATATCTGAGAAAATGTATCCGAAACGCAACAATGGAAAGTGTCGGTCGAGGGGCGTGTTGTTTATTGTGAACCCACACGCGCAGGCATCAACGAAAGTGAAAAAGAAATAAAGTCTTTAAAAGACATTATATATAAGAATTTTTCAAAGGGCCTTGCACGAGTGAAAGCCGCGCGTGTGTGCGCGCGCGGGCGTTGCAGCAGTGTCCACGCCGGTTTAACCGACTTGCAGGCTCAGTTAACCGGGTTACTGCGCCAAGAGCCAAGTAAGCGTATACAACAACGCCCAGGAGATACTTATTTTTCGCGCGCGCGTTATATCTCTTTAGCGATCGAGATAACAAGCGGAAGTGGCGCCTGCCGATTTATCCAACTTTTATCGAGACTTTCAGACCTTGAAACGGGATTTCCGTGTGAATTTATGCTGCAGCACGTGAATGACACTTGAATTTGGCCTTGCCACAACGAAATTCTTGCGGTGACAATTGTGAGGTCACTGCGAGAGGTTATGTACGCACACTCCGCTGCCATTGTATCGATTTACCGGCGCGCACGAGTCAGAGCAAAGTGAAAGCAGTCGGCTGCGTGCGTTGACTGAACAAACGCAGCGATCGATGATCAACTCTACTCTCTAGGTGTAGAGCAGTTTTGTGTGTTGACTCTGGAGCATGTAATCGCGCCGTATATTTTACTTCCAAGACTTTTCGCGACGTTAATACATATGTAATAAAATGGAACAAGAGAAATTGCGGATATTAAACATCTATTTATATAATATAATTATGTTCATCATATTCAAACACGTAAATTTTTATTATTAACTCTTGTACACACTCAAACGGTAACTCTAATTTTTTTCCACATCCCTTATGGGAAGCAATAGGGTGCTCTAAACTCGATTGATCGAAATTTGAAATTTTCAAATGTTCCGTGATGTTTTTCTGATTTATTCAAAAATATTTCGCCTTGGTTAAATAAAAAAATTCATGAATTCCGTTTTTTTTTCAGCAATACTTCCTAAATCAGACTAATGGAAAAAAATTGTTTCTCTTTGTTTGTGCGACGTGTTTACACGCTGATGTACAGGGTATACGTGTCAACACTGCGAGTTTCCAGTATTGATTATCGTTTTCCTTTTTTTTTTTCAACATATTTTTTTAACGTCTGATAGTCTGTTGACCTCTTCTAAAAATTTATTTAACCGTAAACTAGTTTTAGTACGTTTTGACGAACAATTGTGTGAAATAGATTTGAAAAATAAAATATAGTAAATGAATGTTTTTAATTTTTTTTTTTGCGATAAAATAAACACCGAGTTATAGTTAATTGAAGAAACACTTGTGTTGAATGCCTTCTTTTTTATATCTACTTCCCAAACTCTCTCATATGTCATTTACTCTGGAGAAGTGTCTATAAAACGAATCACGTCTCACGATCGCGTCCCAATCTCAATCTCTCACTCGGCGCGGCGCAGAGAGCGAGCTAGTTGAACGAGCGGATTTTTTTTCGCTATTGGAAACTTTTTAATTGCATAGTTTGCTATCTCTGTCGTGGGAGTAGTTGAGAGAAGTGGGGGAGGACGGAAACGAGCTATCCAATTTGCGCGAATAGCTTTTCCTTCAAAAGTATGACTTTCTGTGCGCGCGCGACGACGACGACCCCCTTTTTTTCTCTCTTTCGTCGCGCTTTTTTCCCCACCACTATTTTTTCTTCATAAAGGCAGAATAGTGTGTACTAAAAAAGTTTTTTTTTTTATTTCCCTCATTCTTCAGATTATTTTTTCAAGCGCAGAGAATTAAATGCATGCGTGTGCAAATAATTGTTTCAAACATTAAAAACGCGAGGTTAGTCAATGATTTTAACTGAGAAAAAAAAAAAATTGACACGTTTATAATGTGTAAAAATATCAAACTTGGCTAGAAGCCAAGATTTTCTATTTTTAAATATGACCCAGAGCATATTTATGATAGTATCACGGGTGAAAATTTTTTTTTAATATCTCTGAGAAGAAAAAAAATTATTTATGCATTTGGTAAATTTAATAGTAAGATAATGCTACTCGATGTGAATTTAAAGAAAAATATCCCGACTTGTAGATGTGAAAATTTTCACTAATTCACATTTGGTGATGTATACGAGATCATATTTAAAGTCGGAAAGGTCCGCTGAGACCTGCAGACTTTCCAGAAAATTTATCAGTGAGCATGACTCCATCGGAGATAACTCTTCAGGTGCCTGCGGCTTATCTGACATTCCAAAGGGAAGTTATACTCGCTGATAAATTTTTTTTAGAAAGGTGACAGTGCTCAGTTGACTTCAGGTACAAGTGCCGACGTGGTGAGTTGTAAAATAAGAAATTTCCTCGAATTCTGCAAAAATTTAGGACTACAATTGTGCGATTAAAATAAACAACGAGCTGAGAGAGGAGTAATAAGGTCAGCTATTTTTGTAAATTTTTCAAACAAACAATAAAAAATTCACGATTTTATGGAGATATTGCATCTCTAAATGCCAAAAATTTTATATAAATTAAGGCTCTTTTGGTTTGAGATAGGCAGCATTTTAAAATATTAAAATTCCATTGTCACAATATTATTTTTTAATAGAAAATTAACACCCAATTAATTATTCAAGAATTTTGAGTATATTCTACTATTTTGGAAAGTTTTTTGTTTTAATATCCACAGGGGTTCATTATCTGTTCGAAATTTGCATAACATTGACACAGAAATTTAATATTTACCATAAATCCTCAATTTCAACAAAAAAAAAATGATATCCAATTCAATATTATGCTAAAACTCTCAATAAAAAAAAAGTTAAGTGGTAAAAAACTCATTCGAGAACGGAAATGGAAAGTTCTCTGCATCATAGAGGAAACAAGATCATAGAAAAAAGTGAATTTTTTCCGATAATAAATTTTTTTTGCATAATACAGGTAGTTTAACATGATTATAATTAAACAGGCGCGAGGATTCTACAGTGAATATTTAATTCTGTTCACAAATCAAATTGCCAATATAAAATATCCGCGGGCGGCACGCCCACTCACCGAGAAATTAATCGAGTTATCCAAGTAGATAAGGTTTCCCCGAGGCTGACGTTGAAAGTATAGGCAAAGAGGAAATTCAATTCTCTCTAATGCGTACACACACATACAAAAATATAAATTATATACATGACAAAAAACTGTAGAACAATTGGCAAACAAATAATAAATAATTCTGAAAATGCGCGTCGTTTAGGAATAACACACACGACGGCGATGGCGAGTGTTTTAGTTATCGCACGAGGGTCTCATTTATTATTTAGCCATTGGAATTGGCCAAGTGCGAGAGCGCAGAGAACACAACGACATGACAAAAAAAAAACGATCGATAAACATAAATGAATAAATGCCGAGTAGAAACAATCGCGTTGTTACATCGTATAAATAATTCCCAGAGAGTGCGATGCCGATAACCTGAAACGACCCGATTTCCGAACGACGCAAACGAAAATTTCCCGCACTAGATATCTCAACTGACATCCATCACTAATTGGAACTAATCGCCCATTGCTCTACATTTTTATTTCTCTTATTTTCTCCACCTGTTTCGAACCATCATCTCTTCACAGAGTAATGTTCATGACGCCTGCCGATATATTCTCATCAATTTTTTCTAGCTTTTAGACGCTTTTAGGCCTGTCATATGAACAAATAAAAAACCTCACATCGCGTGGGAAAACGTATATTGACAGCGTCGCAACGCAAAAACTCTCAAACGAATTTTTTTTTTTTTTTCAAATGTCCGTGATATTCAATTTAAAAGAGAGGAACAGAAAAAAATTTTGATATTTCAATAATCTGATAGAGAATATATAAGGCCTAAAAAATATATATATTCATGTAACGCATCAGTAATTTCAAGTATTATATCTCGACTGCTCTCTAATTATAAAACAATGAACATTGATGAATGATTTTACCATCAGAGCTATGAGAATATATTAAAAATCTATAATTATATATTTTGTTGTATTCAAATAGTCAATTATGTACAATTCATCTTGTACAACTTTTATTATGATTTTTCAATCGATTTATTGAGCAATAAATCAACTAAAAAATTTTTTTCAAGAATATATCAACTTTGTAAATAATTACCTACGATTCCAAGCAATGATTTCATCATGTAAACAATTATAAACGTTTATAAAAACTGTGTATCGATCTTCGACATTTAAATAAAATTCTAAATCACTTTGCTCATATAGAAAAAAAAGCACAAATTAATGTTTCAATAAACGAAATTATGGAGAAGTCGAGGTGATTTTATCAGAAGATTAGCGTCAAAGAAATGATTTGTAGTCCCTATATTCAACTTTTTACACCGCACAACTCATCCACACACTTTGTCACCCAGTACATAAATATATACCCAAACGCGCATAAAAGAAAATCGATCCGCCGATCGTTCCATCTAACGCAAGAAAAGACTCGAGGGCTAGAGTCTTTCAAACTCGTTGCATCAATGCCACCTGTTACATAACTACAGGTGCAGCAGCAACTACAGCGCGAAAGAGGCAGCGTCAATTGATTTATCCTCTAATGGCTGACAAGGGCATATCGAAGATCTCTCAGTGATTTTCGCAGCAAAAAAAAAACCTTCATACCACGAGCTAAACGAAGACGCATTTTCCCATGATACCCACAACGATACTCCCCGCATTTGCTACTGCCATCAGTCGGAAACTCGAGTTTCTCATCATCAATAACACACAATCTTCTCAAGGACCCTTCCACACACACACACACACACACACACACAAGGCAAATACAAAAGTAAAATTAAATGTCAACTCACCGTGAGGACGCACTTGTGACTGGGAGAGATGAACTCGAGACCACGTTGACCATCTCCACTGAAGCACTTTTGTATATTCCGCATGAACTTCCGTCGAATGTTCTTCAAAGTATACACACAAAGGGCCGAATGATTTCCGGGTCTTTGACTATTAGGATCGTCACTTTCGGCAAACACAGCATACAGCACATCATCTTGAGCAGTAATACCGAGATCACCAGCCAAAACCGAACCGGCTTTCCCCACATACGCAGCCTGCACTAAATTGTAATGTCTGTCCTCATTTTTGCACTCTACCGGGATTTCCGTGTATGAATAGTAGTGCATATCATCCTGACAGAGTCGTACAAGCTTAGAAATAAAATTCGTAGCTTCCGTATCCTTGAGCTGAGTAGTAAAGAAATAGCTGAATCCCTCGCTGCTAAATCCGTAAATGTAATTGATGGGATAGCGTTCGCGCGACAGTGAATTCACATATATTCTCGTGCCAGTTGTGACAGCTGACTCGGCGATGTTGAGCATCTTATCCTTGTCGAGGGATCTTGAACTGACCGCAGGCACCTCGGATCTGTAGGGCGAATTGGCGGTGTAGGTGACGCCTACATACATGACTTGAGAGACCGGAGGATTCGGTGGCCCAGGTGCGATAAATGCCACAGTTGAGGCAGTAGCATTGTTAGCAACAACTGGATCCTTAACCTTCTGAACGACATCGGTGATATTGTGAAGATTGCGAACGTCACACGTGCCTTGGAAGAGGCTATTGCAGGAAATGAGGCGTGTGGTTGTGTAGTCAATGACGAGGGCCTTGTTAACATTGTCAACTTGGCGCTTGATGGTCTCGCGAGGACAGTCGAAGCTGGAACAGTCGAGGTTGTCCTCCTGTGGGCCTGTGATGGCGGTTACTTCTAGGTTCAGGTCCGGCGAGAATTGATAGAGCCGATTGACTGCTCCCACGTAGACACGACCTGTGTTCTTGTCGACTACGAGGTGATTCATACGCTGCACTTCCGCATCGTGAAACTGATGGATTATGTCCGACGAAGCTGTGGAGCTGCTGGATATAACTGACTGTGATAGCAGCAGGAAACACATCACGAGCGGAAGGACACGCCATTGAATTACAAGATTCGTCATCGCTGCAATTTCTTTGGAGCTTCTAAACTACCTTGCTATCCTACGGGACGGGATCTTGCCCGTCCCCCGCTTGGCGCAGCTCTGGCAGAAGTCTCGTCCTGCAAAAAGAAAAAGGAGAAAACTCGATTAGATGGACAGTTCAATAATTAAAATGTATGAATAAAATTGGGGATTAAGACTAGACTATACTTTTGGCTCTCATATAAAAAAAAATAGTGAAAAAATGTTTTTATAGTCATTATTTTGTCAATTATTCAATTAAATATTTTTATAAATAAGTAAAAAAATACTGTGTGATTGGGATTGTAAAAAAAATTCGTTTTTTTTTGGCGCCACCCTAAGGTATACTGATAACGGGGTCGTTTAAATGGTCGAAAAAAATAAAAATTGTGGGTAAAGGCAGAATAATTGAAGCCTGAGTGGCTTTACTTTTTCCCCCCTTTGCGCTTTCTCTACTTTAAACTCATGCTCGAGGGTGATCTCTCAAGGGCGATGCGCGGAGGAGAGTTAACGAGGAGACCAGTCCTCGTGGGCGAGTGCTGCACTAACGAAGCTCCTCTTTGCGGAGGTAGAAGACGAGGGGGATCGATAGTGACTTTGGATTGATTTCAGCTCTGGTCCCCAGCACAACGGCCGGGGGCTGGTTAGTCTCTGCCCCGCGACGTCCAATCTCGACTGTGGTAGGTAGACGGAGAAACCCATATATATCGTACATTTATCCGCGACTCAATGTCTGGCCTCTCTTCCTTTGCTTTAGATCCACTCGGATAGATATATACCGACCAGACCGCTGCCTCGCTCGCTCCACTCTTTTGCCTACTCTACGCCAACCTGATCGACAGCTTGCCACATATCGCCGTGATATACTCGCTCTACGCGCTTCGCTTGACGCTAACAAAGTCTCCAAGAGTTTTACTTTGTTACCCCTACGTGCGGCGACGCTTCTATGCGTCATTGAAACCACGTGATCACTTGGAATGCCGTATATACCTGGGTATAAATGGTTTAGATTTTTTATAGAAAAATTATTCCATCACTGGAATATTGCAGCAGGGAAAACTTTTTGTTTAAGGTCAGAAAATAAATATTTTTAATATTATGTTTCCTTTTATTGCATAGTAAAATTGCATTGTTTATAAAATGGAAAATATTTTTTTAGGTCCATAAGCCCTTCAATCATTAAAAAAATATATTTCCATAAAATTTCACATGAAAAAAAAAATGTTTTCGACTAAAATTTAAAAAAAGTACTTCTGACCAGAAATATCGTCGTTTTTCGTGGTTTTTCTCGTGTTTTGCTGATAACTCGATAAATATGCGAGATAACGAAAAATGTTATATAAGTTAAATGATAGAGAATTTCATTT